>CM019694.1:37680840-37970840 GCA_009760885.1 Achatina immaculata
TGCTGCTGCTGCTGCTACTACTACTTCTACCACCACCACTACTACTAATACTACTACTACTACTTCTACTTCTTCTTCTTCTTCTTCTTCTCTCCCTGGACCTGCGAGCTGGATCTTCTTTGCAGCAGATGCGGCGAAGGTGTTGAGGCACAGCATCTTGTCGACGTGGAAGGGAGTTAAGGCGGCTATTTTTCATTCTTTGAGTGGAGCTAAAAAAGCAGCTTCTTTAGTATCCCTGTCACGTTAGCCAGGCTAGGCCTGTTACTGGAGGTACCAATGGAAGGGTAGGACAGGGTCTTGGTGGAACGAAGTTTAAGTAGAACAAGTGTGTATATTAACAAAATATTTTGAGAACCCTTGATTCCAGAACTGATTTACATTTTTTCGGGTACAGTCAGGTGTTTACTAAAACTGCGATCCCCGTAGCTTTGTTTTTAATTTTATAATTAGACATGAACAAAAAAATGAAAATACTTTTTTTAACGCAATTTAGACAGTAGTTCTTCTCTATTCTGGAATTACCAACAGGCATATTGGAAACAGTAACACTGGTATTTTTGCTACTCTGCCAGGTTTTTCCAGTGTCTGTGTGAAGGAACTAATATAGAATGTAGCGCCTCCTATGTCCATGAAGGTTCAGACTACGTTATCAGAACAGTGAGCAAACACGTCGGATTTACAGGAATCCAAGAAGTCTCAAAGTACTACTACCTGTGTGAGATGGTTCCGATTCAGAGCCGTTTCGCCTGCACACAGCTCAACCAAACGGCCCGCATCTGCAGTACGTCCCCGTATTTCCAGACCGCTCGCTTCAATGTGACACCATCGTGTGATGAATCGTGCTTCACTTTGTTCTGGAAGTACCAAAGCCGAGATCTCCCCGCAGGATGGTTTAAAGACTGCGATGCAGGCAAGGCCTGCAAGGCTGTTAGCACCAATATCATCAAAACAACAACTAAGCCATCATTTACGCCACAAGAATCAACACAATCATTATCACAACCTGCATCAACAATTGCATTTCTGAAATCATCATCATCCCATACTGTGCCATATTCAAATTCATCTACACCGTTATTCTTACAAGAAACTACTAAATCGACTGGAACAATATTAACATCACCTCCTTTCATTGTTGTCATTATCGTCATCAGCATTGTCACCAGCATATCCCTTTCAGCTCTCCTTTGATAGAATGGACAAACTGATCGGCAAAAATGGACATTAAACCAAACAGCAAGAATGGACGTTAAACTGATCAGCAAGAATGGACGTTAAACTGATCAGCAATAATGGACGTTAAACTGATCAGCAACAATGGACGTTAAACTGATCAGCAACAATGGACGTTAAACCAAACAGCAAGAATGGACGTTAAACTGATCAGCAAGAATGGACGTTAACCTGATCAGCAACAATGGACGTTAAACCAAACAGCACGAATGAGCGTTATACCAAACACCAAGAATGGGCGTTAGGCTGATCAGCAACAATGGACGTTAAACCAAACACCAAGAATGGGCGTTATACCAAACACCAAGAACGGACGTTAAACCGAACAGCAAGAATGGACGTTAAGTTGATCGACAAGAATGGACTTTAAGCTGATCAGTCAGTGGGATTAACTATATCTGCTGCACCAGAAGGACAAATACTTGAGCTACCAAGCATCTTCAACATACTCAAGACGAACAGCAAACGAGAAAATGTTGACACTTTGTGACGAAGTCTCACTCTAGGATGAATGAGCCGTGACAAAGGTATACGCCAACGCCTTGAGTTATACTTTCATCTTTTCCACACATACGTGCGATTACTAAACTTCGTCAAATTCGTACTTGAATTCGTTCGTTTCTTTATCTTTATTATGTCTCAACTAGTTGTGCTTTAGTGCACATTTCTGTGAAAATTTCAGGAATTTATTTATTTATTTACAAATTAAACAAATAAATCTGCAGCCCGAAACTTTACAAATAAATATGATTTCGGGTTGCAGATTAATCGCAGTTAACACGTGCAATTAACGGATGAAAAATGTATGTAGTAAAATTTTTAACGCAGTACCTAACTAATCAGAGAACATGGATGTGACAAACCTTGAAAATTGTGAAACAATTTAGGTGCAAATCTCCATCTGCCAGATTCTTATGTACGAGGGGCGTTCAGAAAGTAATGCACCACATCGTCTTTCTCAGGAGCTGTTTATTAGAAGAGCATGAAATGTATACACAATATACATGGATATGTCATGTAAACATAAGTATTATTCAACATATTCCCCATCAACGTGTACGGCTTTACGCCAGTGCGAAACAAGTGCATATATTCCTAGCCCGTACCAGATTTTTTCTTGATTATGTAGCCATTTCTTCGCTGCATGAATCACTCCTTCGTCATCTTCAAATCTTACCCCTCGGAGTGCATCTTTAAGTGGACCAAACAGATGGAAACCAGAAGGTACCAAATCAGGACTATAGGGTGGATGGGGTAGTACGGTCCAGCCCAATTTGATGATTGCTTCCCGTGTTTGCCAGACTTGTGTGAGGGCGCGCATTGTCGTCAAGGAGAAGCAGGTCTGCTGGGTTCTTGTGCGGCAGAACTCTTCGAGAACATTGACTGAGGTTTTTCAATATATTAACGTAAGCTTGCGAATTGATTGTCTCTCCTCTTGGTATAACATCCACAAGAATCACACCTTCAGTGATCATGACCTTTCCAGTTGAAGGAGTTGTCTTGAATTTCTTTCTTCGTGGTGACTGCGGATCATGCCATTCCATTGACTGTCTTTTTCTCTCAGGTTCAAAGTGATGTGCCCAGGTTTCGTCACCTGTTACGATCTTAGCCAAAAAGTTCTCTCCCTCAGCTTTGAAACGCTCCAACAATTCAGAAGAAATTGCTTTCCTTTGCGATCGATGGCCATTTGTGAGACTTCGAGGAACCCATCTTGCGCAAACCTTAGACAATCCGAGAGCTTTTATAACTGCATTTGCACTACCATTGCTGACTGACAGCTTTAAGGCCAATTGCTGAGTAGTGATACGCCTATCAGTAAGAATAATGTCCTCAGTGCATTTCAACATCTCTGCCTTGGTGGCTGTGGCAGGATGTCCACAGCGCTGCAGATCATGCAACTCCTTATCTCCACTTATTGATTCTTTGATTCTCTGAACCCAGCGACCGATTGTACTCCTGTCGACTGCAAAACTTCCATACACATCACATAGACGCATGTGAAAGTTCACAACAGTTTCCTTCTCTGCAACGAGAAATTCTATCACAGTTCGCTGCTTATATCGCAAGTTGCTAACACGCTCTATTTCAACGGTTAGGGCAGTCATATTCTTTGGTCGGTTGCAGTGCAATTTGGTTGACACAATCGGCATATGCCATATTTAAAATGTGCAAAATTTCATCCTTCTATCTTCGTTATTAGCTGAAAAAATAACGATGTGGTGCATTACTTTATGAACGCCCCTCGTAATATCGTAGGACATAGCAAATTTACTGAAAGCTGCGAATCTCACAGCCAGGACCCAGCATTTCACACCTTCATGTTACTCAGACGAAGGTCAATGCCGTGACACTTCCTGGGAGGGTGTTGGGTTACTGTCAGATTCTTACCTAAAATCGCAGTGAACAGCAAATGTACTGAATGCTTGGAATCTCGTAGCCAGCAAGGAGCCCGTATGTCACGACCTTCACGTTACTCAGATATGACAAATGCTGTGACAAGTCCCTGGGGGATACTCTGACTGTGACACCCTAAGGTCTTGCAGATTAGTTGTTCTAACGTTCACAAGGGACAGTAGTGGCTCAGTCAGTCAATCATTTGCATGTCCCTTGCGGAACTTTGCCTTCCTAACAGTTCTCTTGTAGGCCTCTCGGTTGTAAGCAAGATGCCTGCTGCTGATGCATCCATTTGCAGATCATCAACGATGTCTTGCAGCCATCTTCGCTTTGGTCTTCCTCTCTTTTTTTTCCCATTATGTACCCTTCCAAGACTGTCTTCTCTAAATCTTCATGATGTTTAATATGTCCAAAATATTAAAATTTTCTCCGTTTAATCTCCTCTACTTGCCAACCTTCTTCAATATTTAAGTTCTTGTAGTATATATATATAAGACGACGAAAACAACAGGCCGTGACCCGGTGGTACTACAAACCGGGTCCACCCGTAACGAGATGTAGACCATACCTCCGGCATTCAGTGTGCAGGGCAGGCCTCATGCATCTTGTTTAGTTAAAAAATAACGACCATTTTGTGTGTGGGTCCATGATGTTTGAATGACTCTTTATAGCAATTAAAGTGGTGGCTGTGGATGCTCAGTATTTAGCTCCTTAGAACTTGGTATTCTGTTGTTGTGTGTGTAGCTTGTTTAGAAACTACCTTAGCGAGTGTGAAAGAACATGATGCGACAAGAACTGCATTGAAAATGTGTGTGTGCATGCGTGCGTTCGTGCGTGCGTGCGTGTGTGTGTGCGCGCTTTATATTAGTTACCTTCCATGTAGTTTATTATCTTATATTTGTGACTGTAATGGTCTTGATTTTACATTGTCAGATTTGTTCTTTATGTAATGTGTATACTTGTACAGAATGAAATGTGTGATAAGAATGAAAGATGAGAGATGAAGGGCAGAATGTCAGACGCTTTTGCTTGCACAGTTCTTCACCCTTGGAAATAGACATCATATCTCTCTCTCTCTCTCTCTCTCACACACACACACACGAGTCATTCTTACTAGTCTTAATTCTCTCTCTCTCTCTGAACCTTAAGTGCCCAGGGCACATGGGGCTTCCCTAAGGGTTTTCCACAAATGCCTGTCCTTCGCCTTTTTTTCTGCTCTTGCCCAGGAGAGCCCTCTATTGCTCAACATCCTTTCTGTTGTTCTTCTCCATGTCTCTTTTTGTCTACCCTTACTTCTGTTCCCCTGTGGTGTCCATCTTAGTGCTATTTTTGGTAGTGAGTTGTCAGTCATTCGGAACACATGTCCCAACCATCGCCAGCGTCTTTCCTCAATAATTATTGTCAGTGGCTTCAAGTGCATTTCTGCCAATAAGATGTTATTTCTTATGGTGTTTGGCCAAAATATTTTTCTAATTCTTCGTAAACATTTAGTCTGGAAAGAATTCAACTTGTTTTCTATGGTTTTGGTGATTTTCCAGCATTAATTCAAGACCAGATAATCTGACAACAACAAGATCACGACCAACCATAGGCCATAAGCTTTCAAGTAAAATCTTTCACAATTATTTCATCAATTATTTGTCCTTAAACCTAAAACTGTCACAACACGCGATGTCTCTGTCTCTTTACTGTTTTAAATCTCGTTGCAAACTTGATTAAAAGATTTTAAAAAACCCAAACGACAATCTCTACTGTTGGCTGTAACTGAGATATTTGGATGAATTATGGATTATCTGTCAAACAGCTGTTTAATCTTTGTAACAAGTAATCTCAATGATAATCTTATAACAAGTAATATGAATAAGGAAAAAAAAACTCTTATCGCGATAATTCTTCAATCTGGCATACTCAAAAACCAAACCAAGCTGTTCTGTGATTGCCGGACAAACCAAATTGTTTTCGAGTAAAAAAAAAAAATAGGTTTAACAAAACCGTAATGTCACGAGGAAGTACTTTTTGTATCTAATTTGTGTCAAAGCCAAGGAAACTTACTCCCCATCCGGAACAGGGTTACAGGTTCTTTAACCACGCTACAAGTGATGTAGGCATCAGTCAAGGCGAACAATGTACTTATCTTTTATCTTATATCCTTCCCGTGCCGTTAAACGTCACATAGGGCTCGCAAAGTAGTTGGCCAAATTTTTCCTGTCTTCGGCGAGTCTTTCAACCTCATCAAGGGATTTTATACCTGTTAATTTGGCCTCTCTTAACAATGTCCTCTTCAGAGTTTCACGCGGTCTGCCTCTTTTTGTACTACAACGGCTTTAATTACAGTCTAGAACCGGCTGATGAAAAAAAAAATTAAATAAAAGATTTCCGAAGATATCAGCTACCTTGTGGAATACATCAGCCCACCCACAGCAGGCTTGACTGTCGTGACAAGTCACTTTGTCACCAAGATCATAGCGTACAGGCAGAGATCATTTTCGGCTAGGTATGATTCTCTGCATACTTTAGTACATCCCGAAATTTACTTTTTTGGACTAAGATCCTGTTTGGGAAAAGTTTAAAAGAACGACCATGCAAGAGCACGTAAGGAAACCGAAAAAGCAAAATATCTTTGATTCCCTTACCTTAAAAACAAACAAACAAACAACAAAAAGGGACAAATTTGATAACCCTAAGTTTTTTTTTAAATTTTCTTTTAAATAAAAAGTGAAACAAAACAAAACCTTGACAATCCTGAGCTTTCAGTCATTTGCACGTCCCTTGAGAAACTTTGCTTCCCTAAGAGCTCTCCTGTAGGTCCTTCGGTTGTAAAAACAAGATGCCCTGCTGCTGATGCATCCATTTACAGATCTTGCAGCCATCTTCGCCTTGGTCTTTCTCTTTCTTTTTCCTATTATGTACCTTCCAAGACTGTCTTCTCTAAACTCGCATGACGTTTAATGTGTCCAAAATATTTAAGTTTTCTATGATTAATCCTCTTTACTAGCCAGCCTTCTTCAATATTAAGTTCTTTTAGTATGGATATATTTGTTATTTTTTTGTGTCCATTTTATTTGAAGGACCCTTCTGTAGCATTTACATTCAAAGGCATTTATGTGTTTCTCAGCTGTTTTGTTAAGTGTCCAGGTCTCACAGGCATATGTTGCGATGGGAAAGATGTATGCCCTTAGAACTCTTATATTTATATGTTCTGTCTGTTCCTCTCTGCAGATTCTTTAGTTGCTTTTAGAACTGACTTTTCATCATAAAAAGACTGTTTCAGAAGTGTACAAGCAGATGTGATAGATACGGGGGGAGGGGGGCCTGAGAAATGTGAAGCGTGGAGAAGGAACGAATAAATATATACTTGTGCGCGCTTCTCGAAGGACACACAGGGGTGCGGTCATCTACAACATGCCGTGGAATTGACGTTTAATTAATAATACACAATAGTAAATAAAGAACTCGAAGTGTCGAGCAAACGTTATTTTCAAATGGTGAAGATTTAAACATGCAGATCAGCCTGATAAGGCTTTCCGTCTTCAAACTTCACAGTGTTGCAGCCATACCACATCAGCTAAGTAGGCCGATAGAGTGCTACACACATAACGGGAAAAAATGCCATAAAGATAATTAGCCCTTCCCTGTCCTTTGTCAAAAATCTATTACACGAGACTCCGACATCTGGTACACATTTTATTACTAATTAAATAGACAGGGTAAATTTCTCTGACATTTTCAGCAATAAATTTTCTTCATAAAAAAAGTGTGAAAAATGTGAATTTTTACGGCCAATTAAAAAATAATAGATAAACAAAGCTGTATTTAGCTATAATTATTCAGGATAGGAGAGGGTTGCGTTATGGTGTTTGTACTCATATCTTCTTTAACTTGTATTTTTAAAAAATAAAGCGTGTTTAAATTCAACAAGTAACAGTTTCAAAGTCAGTTGAAATGATTTAAAATAGAAATGATTGCCCATGAAATGAAATAATGAAGTGGTAGACTTTTACAAATCATGAGATGATGGCGATTCGTATGATAAGGATAATAAATTTATACACAAATTGAACATTCTGACAACAAAAAGGGTCAATATAACTTTTCTGGCTACACAAGAGAATAGATAGCTAATATCAAAACGTTTAACCTTAGTGAGACAACTTAAGTAGTACACATGGAGTAGGTAAACTTTCTTGAAAGCATTTCATTCTTCCTGGGGAAGAGGGGAAAGGATAAAGGCACTCAATGCGTCCTCTTCAAACTGTCGACACACTAGAACTTGATGATGCCAACACTCCACATGGCGGACTAAGTTTCTGAAAGAGCTTTAAACTGTCGACACACTAGAACTTGATGATGCCAACACTCCACATGGCGGACTAAGTTTCTTAAAGAGCTTTAAACTGTCGACACACTAGAAGGTGATGATGCCAACACTCCACATGGCGGACTAAGTTTCTGAAAGAGCTTTAAACTGTCGACACACTAGAAGGTGATGATGTCAACACTCCATATGGCGGACTAAGTTTCTTAAAGAGCTTTAAACTGTCGACACACTAGAAGGTGATGATGCCAACACTCCACATGGCGGACTAAGTTTCTGAAAGAGTTTTAAACTGTCGACACACTAGAAGGTGATGATGCCAACACTCCACATGGCGGACTCAGCTTCAGAAAGAACTGAGTGACTAGGCGTCTCTTGTCGATCTTAAACCATTGACCCCCCCCCCCCCGCCCGCCCCGCGCGTGAGATGATAGCCCTGTAACACCTGCACACATAAGAGATATAAAGACAAACTCAGATGACAAAATGTATACTTTCCACTGCTATCTGGGGTTTGAACACTATACTTTTGTTGTTGAAAAAACCGCGCTCCTCCCCTTCCCTGGTGAAGTCCTTATCTTATAGTGTTGGAGTGAGGGTGGGGATTGAGTATCCCAGTGATCCAAAGAGCTATGCCGACGGCAGCTAGCTACTGTCAGGGTCTCCCAAGCCGGAAAGGGCTCAGATCAAAAAAGGACCCCAACCTACTGTCTTGTAGGTCTGCTGGCAGCAGCCAAAGGCTAAAGACGCCAATCGAACAGAAACATAGTAAAAGTAAAAGCTGGATGCACCTGATGCAGCGACGATATTGAAGAGGAAAAAAAAAAGCTATACCGATGTGATCCCGGATATAGAGCCCAGATTTAAGTTTCATCTTTTTCATGACGAATTTTGAATATTCTAGGTGAGTCCTGGGCAGGAAAGTGGCGTAGTGATTAATGTGCTAGTTTATGACGGTAAGGCTGGTGGTTCAAATCATTCAGCTGTAAAAAATGGGTACCCAGGTTTCTTGGAGCTGGGGAAGTAAATATGACGCTGATCATATCAGTCTTGTGTCGACAGGTCAAGGACAAGGGAAAGGAATGGCTGCGACAGCGTAAAAGCTGGAAGACGAAAAGCAGAATTTGAGATCGACCTGCATGTCCAATTTTTCACCATTAAAAAATAAAGTCCTAAAATACTTTATGAGTAGTAACACCATATCCCTTATCATGCCTTTGTCATATAAAACTACTTTTTTGTCTCTAAAGGTGAATCCTGAGTTATTATCTTCCTCTTCCATAAAACCCTTACAGGTTGGAACGACAAATTTATAATTCATAAGAATGTGTGATTATACCTTATTGAAATAGAAATTACCCAAATAAAACCAGAATTTGTAGACGTGAAGATAGTTACAGAAACAATACGTGAAGATAGCAGAAACAGTACGTGAAGATAGCTACAAAAACATCTGCTCTTGCATCCACACATAAGAGTGTAAAATCATAGTAAAATTACAGTAAAAGTGCATAAGTGTGAACATTAAAAAGACACATTAAAAAACGAGACCAAATTTTAAAAATTTCCTTTGCGCAAAAAATAAGGAACATCAAGTGACATGCTGAAGCAATAAATTTAGAGCTAGCATTCCTCCACCCCTCTTGACAAAGCTCAGCTGCGGAAAACAAAGAACCGCGGGCTTGTTACAAGAAAGAATACTGTTTGTGCCCCCTGTCTTAAAAAAAGAAAAAAAGAAGTATTAAGCAATGAACTTCCAAAGGGAAAGAAACCATGATATGGACTAAAACTGCGATACCGGTACAATATGTGTATTTGTACATGAAGCAGTCATTAGATCTCTTTAACTGTCATGATGGCTGTGAATAACTTGCAGGAGATCACGCTATGTGGAGAGGTGGGTTATTTCAGCAGGAAATACTTGTACGAACTCCCTGTAACTGCTAGCTCTTGTTCTTTGCAGCCGATGCTATAGATATGTTGAGGCACAGCATCGTATCGGCGTGGGAGCGGGTTATGGTAGCTACTTTTTCAGTCCCGGAGAACAGCTAAAAAGCAGGGGGTGTACAATGCTTCTTTAGCAGACTCCACCACCATGGGGACCATGGCGATCCCTGCCCCGTTAACCAGGCTAGGCCTGGTACTGGGGTTACCACGGAGAGGTAGGACAGGGTCTTGGTCAGCTATGGGTCGCTGATTGCCTCATCAGGCGTCTTCACCCCCTTAGAGAGGAAATAAAAGATATAGTTTGAAAATAGATATCATAAGAGCAATGGAAGCTGATCTTGGAACACCAAGCACACTTTGCTGTTACTGTGGCCGATTATGTTAATAAAATATTAGCATAATTAGTCACAAGAGATACTGCTCGGCAAAATGATCATTGGCAACTTCCACAAAAGTCTTTTGAATCGAAAGGAGTCATGATAATTTAGAAATGATAGTCTTCAGAGAAGAGTAAATTAATTCCAGTATGAAGTATTATATCATAATATCTTCACTGACTTCAAGAAAGCCTATGACAGCATAGACAGTTGCAGCTTATGGAAAATTACGAAAGAATTTAAGATATCTAACAAATTAATCAATCTGACCAGAATATGTATGGATGATATACAAAACATAGTAATATATAAAGGAAGAAAGTCAGAATCCTTCTCTGTAAGAACTGGTTTAAACAATGTGATACATTATCTCCATTACTATTCAACATAGTACTAGAAAATGTAATCAGAAAAGCGAAAGAAGAAAGCAGCACAGAAGAACAAGCTAAAATACTAGGATATCCAGATGACATCGACCTAGTGGGGGAAACTATGCAAGAAGTCATCAATACCCGCATACACCTGAGAGATGTAGCACTAAAAGTAGGCTTGACCATTAACCAAGATAAGACAGAGTATATGAAGATATCAAGAGACCAGAGGCAGAATGATCCACATTATATAAATATTGAAGAGATGATTATTAGGAAAGCAGAAACATACAAATATCTAGTCACAACCTTCAACAGAAGCAACACAGTACGCGAGGGAATTAAAATCAGAGTACAGATAAAGATATACTTTGCCATGCAACACCTGTTAAAATCCAAAATCCTGTCCCAAAAACACCAAAATAACAATCTGCAAAGCTATAAGACCAACCGTCATTTATGGATAAAAATATGAAGTACAACAAAGAAAGATGAACAACAATTGCAGATCTTTGAGAACAAGATCCTAAGAAGAATCTCTGGGCCGATAAAGGATACCAGCAGTGGAGAATGGAGAGCTAGAAAGAACACTGAACTGAACAGCTTATTTAAATCCCAAAGAATTATAAATGTCTTGAAACTGAACAGACTATGCTTGCTGGGGCATGTAGAAAGAATGGAAGAGAACAAACAAACGAAAATGATGTATGCACAAGAGATGAGGGGAAACAAGACCAAGGGGTAGACCAAGACAGAGATGGAAAGACAACATAGAAAAGGATATAACAGTCACCAACTAGAGAGAGAAGATTAGGAATAGAGGGGAATGGAGGCGAACTTTATCTGCAGCAATGAGCCATAATTAATTAATGGCTTGGAAAAGAAGGAGGAGGAAGAAGAAGAAGAAGTTTTGGAAGGGTACATAATGAGAAAAAGAAAGAGAGGAAGGTCAAGGCAAAGATGGCGCAAGATATCGTAGATGATCTGCAAATGGACACATCAGCACCAGGGCATCTTGCTTACAACCCAGAGGCCTACATGAGAGCTGTTAGAGAGGCAACGTTCCGCAAGGGACACGCAAATGACTGACTGACTGAATCTGTATGTCACACTTCAGATGAAGTGCAACCACTATTAAATATACAATTTAATTTCTATTTCTGTAATTTCTATTGTTCCAGACGATAATATCGTCGACAGACATGCATTCGTGCTTTAGCGAAGTTGCAACACACATTGCAATTTCCAGCGCAGACAGGGGCGGGCTGCCGACCTTTAAAGTGTCCAGTTTGGGCATCTATTTCCTTCAGTGTATACGACTCAATTTGAAACACGATTTAACAATGTATAATTCATTATTATACTCGTATTAGATATTTGCAATATTTTATATTAACCAACTTATATATAATCATTACTCTCTCTCTCTCTCTCTCTCTCTCTCTCTCTTTCTCTCTCTGAACCTTAAGTGCCCAGGGCACATGGGGCTTCCTCAAGAGTTTCCCACAAATGCCTGTTCTTTGCCTTTTTTTCTGCTCTTGCCCAGGTGAGCCCTTTATTGTTCAACATCCTTTCTGTTGTTCTTCTCTATGTCTCTTTTGGTCTACCCTTACTTCTGTTCCCCTGTGGTGTCCATCTTAGTGCTATTTTTGGTAGTGAGTCGTCAGTCATTCGGAGTACATGTCCCAACCATCGCCGGCGTCTTATAACCATTGCTATTGCTGTATATATTAAAAATATCACATATGGCTGTTTTTTTTTGTTTTATATGACTGCGTATTTTAAGCCTGAAATTATGCACAAACTGCAGAACTGTTGCCCTGATTAGTCATGCCAGTAAAATTCTGTTAAAAATCATAATGGGTAGACTTCGAAAGAAAATAGAAGAAGAAGTCAATATGGTCCAAGCTGGTTTCAGGCAAGGAAGAGGATCAAGAGATCATATATTCAATCTAAGATTAATAATAGAGAAATGCAGAGAGTTTAATGTGAATCTATATTTATCCTTTATAGACTACTCAAAGGCATTTGATTGTGTACAACACCAGAAACTTTGGGAAATAATGGAAAAAATGGGAATTCCAACACATTTGATACAATTAACATCACTGCTGTATCTAGACCAACAGGCAGCAGTAAGAATAAACGGTGAAACAACAAGTTGGTTTGACATAAAACAAGGGGTCCGTCAGGGGTGCATATTGTCACCCTACTTATTTAACTTGTATACTGAAAATATAATGAGGAATGTTAGAGAAGATGTAGACAAAGAATATTACGATGCCATAACAGTTGGAGGTTATGAAATACCAGAGATTAGATATGCTGATGACACAGTATTGCTGTCCACAACACAAAAAGGAATGGAAAAACTAATTATGTCAGTCCGCAAGAACAGCGAAGAGCAGAACCTTTATCTTAATGCAAAGAAAACTAAACTGATGACAACTGACAAAACAAACAAGGCAACTGAAATATGTATCAATGAGGAAAAACTGGAAGAAGTGGAGAGTTTTGAATATCTTGGATCGCTACTAACTAATAATGGAGATACAATGAGGGAAATTAAAAGGAGGACATCTATCGCTCTTCAGAAAGTAAAACAAATAAAGAATCTGTGGAGAGGAGCAGACAGAACCACACAAATAAGATTTTTAAGGGCGTGCATCTTTCCCATCGCAACATATGCCTGTGAGACCTGGGCACTTAACAAAACAGCTGAGAAACACATAAATGCCTTTGAATGTAAATGCTACAGAAGAGTTCTCCAAATATCGTGGACACAAAAAAGAACAAATATATCTATACTACAAGAGCTTAATATTGAAGAAGGCTGGCTAGTGAAGAGGATTAAAGAGAGAAAACTTAAATATTTTGGACACATTAAACGTCATGATAATTTAGAGAAGACCGTATTGGAAGGATACATAATGGGAAAAAGAAAAAGAGGAAGACCAAGATGAAGATGGCTGCAAGACATCGTTGACGATCTGGAAATGGATGCAACAGCAGCAGGCCATCTTGCTCACAACCGAGAGGCCTACAGAAGTGCTGTTTGGGAGGCAAAGTTCCGCAAGGGACATGCAAAGGAATGAATGAATGAGTTGATTTTTATTGACACAATTATTTAAGTTACTATTGTCTGTAAAGATTGTCGATGCAAATATGAACAATTTTAATTTCTGCAAATTATACACATATAATCAGTAATAATATCAGTAATAATGTGAATTCCATGCAGGAAAAAAACTGATAGCCTGTCTTCACTAGCTAGCAAAATAGGACTTGAAATTAACAAGGACAAAACAAAAATAATGAAAATTCCCATCAATCAAAATGGAAAAATACACATAGAAGGGACAGATATTGAAGAAGTCAATCAATTTGCATACCTTGGCAGCTACATAGACCAGGATGGTGACACTAGAAAGGAAGTTAGGATCAGAATTGCAAAAGCAGCATCAATCTTCAAGAATCTTGAGAACATATGGAATTCAAAAGTTATAAGCACAAAAACCAAGTTAAGACTATTCAATTCAAATGTAATATCCACCCTCATTTATGCATGCGAAAGCTGGAAAACAACTAAAGAAATAGAAAAGAAATTAGACTCTTTTGAAAACAAATGCCTAAGGAAAATACTCGGCATCAAGTGGAATGAATTCAAGAACAATGCAGAGATAAGACAGATGACTGAACAACAACCAGTCTCATGGGTGATCAGGAAAAGGAGATGGACATATGTTGGTCACTTGATGAGAAGAAATGATCAGAGAATCCCAAAACAAGGTATCAAGTGGAACACAACAGGCCGAAGAAAAAGGGGCAGACCGCGTGAAACTCTGAAGAGGACATTGTTAAGAGAGGCCAAGTTAACAAGCATAAAATCCTTTGATGAGGTTGAAAGACTCGCCGAAGACAGGAAAAATTGGCAAACTACTTTGCGAGCCCTATGTGACGTTTAACGGCACGGGGAAGGATATAAGATATAAAATACACATATAATCTCTGGCAATAGAAATGTTGCGTCTCTTCTATTCTATAATCTTGTCAAACACTTAAAACACCAATTTTTTGTTGTTATGCAAATAGGCACACAAATTTTTTTTATATATTTATGCTATATATGAGTTTAGCAATAGAATGATTTTATTTGTTCTTTTTGGCTTCTGTCGTTTTAAAACTCAGAAAAAAGGGACAGGTGTGGTTAGCATGACGAAAAAAATCTGGGTTGAAAGGAAACTACAATGAACAAGATGGCGGACGCCGAGGAGACCGAAAACGTGGAGACCACTCCAGCCAACGATATTGTTGTAACAAAGTACAAAATGGCTGGAGATATGGTTAACGGTAACTGTATCATCCATTTATGCAATAATGTTATCTTTATTAACAACACATGGATTGTGTAGGTCATGTAATATTAAGTTCACTGACATCAATCTCGGCTGTTGAACAGCCGTCATGTATTATTTTCTGGTTTAATTTCATGTCCATACTTTCTTTTCTGTACACAGCGGAAGCAATTTATGTCTTCATACTAACAGTATATCGTGTAACAATATATTTTTAATTACATTTATTCTGCTTGATAAAGCAGAGGGCGCCCCTGTCACTAATCTGGAGAAATTGGTACCTGGCCTTTGCTGGAGCTAGGAAAGGAAATATGGTCAGGCATAATGCTGATCCCATCACTCTTTTTCTTATATGCCAGCAGAGCAGAGAAAATATAAACACTCACACCATATCCCTCAGTTGCCTCTTTGGCACGATAAGGCCACCTTTATCTTACACAGTTCTAAGGAGTACAATATCCATTCGTATGCATTCTGTTCCAGCATAGCACATATGATTGAGCTGCCTTTTTTGACAAACATAGATTGTTATCCAGTTTCATCAAGACTACTCCAGAGGCTGTGCTGCAGAAAGGAGGAATGTTCATGTGTATCAGGCTTGGTCTGGAGGAGATCACAATCTCCATCTCCTCCAGACTGAGTCTGACACATGTGAACTTTTTGGGAAACCCCCACTGGTGGCCTACAGACAAGACAAGAACCTCAGGGACTTTTCAGTTTGAAGTCGCCTTAAGACAGATGACACTTTTTATGGTACCAGACATTGCAGACGTCGTAGATGCAACACTTGCCCGTTTGTTGTCACGGCTAGCCAGATCTCCTTCCCTAAGTCCATGTTACCAGTTCAAGAGGGTTTCACTTGAACTTCACGCAGTGTTATTTATGCTATTATGTGCAAACGTGATATGAAGTATAATGGGGAGACCGGTTTAGGCTTAGGAGATCATTTTCGCTAACATATTAATGACATTTCTAAGAGGGCCTGGACACCTGTGGCTAAACATTTTTGCCTTGGCAACCACAGGGGAAAGCAGGACATTACTGTTAGTGCGATCCGCTCTTGTTCTGCTGATGTAGGATCTCGGAGGGTCCTAGAACAGCGCCTTATTTTCCAGACTGGTTGTCTCCACCCAGTTGGAATTAACAGTGTCTTCAGCTTTCTTTAGGTTTCCGCTTTTTTTCTGCTATTTATACTCTGCTTTCTTATTTCTTTCTCCTAGCTTGCCTCTCCCTCCCTACCCCCACCTTCTTTTCTGGCGGCCTGTAGGTGTTTTTGCCCCCTCCGGTCTTGTCCTATTTACCAGTTCCATGTTACCTTCCCCCATACCCCCACACACACACACACACCTATTTTTCTAGTGGGTTACAGGTGTCTATTGCCCTGTGGCGCCCCCACCCCCATGTCTATGCCTCATCTGGTCTGAGGGACATGCATTCTTGTGTTTCATACTCTCTGGAGGATGCTACATAGATAAGTTTTTTTGTCTTGTTTTGTGTATGTAATCCTTGAAAAAGGCTCACGCTGAATATATTGGATGTTGTATGTTTTTCATTTATACATTCTCATCTTACTCTCATATTTTCTATTAGTTTTTTCTCACTACCTCACTCCTTTTGCTGCCTTATAAAGCGGCACCATACACCTGTATCTACCTTTATTATTTGAACCAGTTTTACTGCAGTCACCATCCCTTTTATATATCAGACAGCCACTTGGGAAAGGAGAAAAAAGCAGAAAAGTAAAGGAACACTTGTATTGTCTTGTCTCCTTTCTCATGTACCTTTCGGTGTTGAGGGGGACAAATAGTTGTCTTGGTAGGGCTCGATGATTTGCTTCATGTATGGGATATTTAAGTTTCTGTAATTTCCTCTCTCCATCTCTTGTGTGGGCAGCCCCTTCCTCTGTGATATACTGTCTGGTAGCATAGAGTTGGGAGGAAAATTGTATTGTACAGTGCTCTTTTTGTTTCAGTTGTGATGTATTTGTTTTTCAGTAAAGGAGTCATTTATCCAATGACCTGATTTGCTTTATTGCATCTGTTCTCAATCTCGGCATCAATTTTCCCTGAGGATGATATTGAGCTACCGAGGTATTTGAAATGTTTCACCTGTTTCACAGGGTGCTTGCCTAGGAAGATCTTTGTTCAGAATACAAAGGAACACAAAAAGTGAAATGGCATGACATAACTGAAGGAAATAGCGCCCAGTTTGTCAGATTGTTGGGAAATGACATCTTCTTCGTATGCATTTAGCGGTAATGCGTGATATCCTGATTTTTGTGATGCACCTTCTGGCTGGGTACCTCCGAATTCAGCGCCTTTCCTTGCTAGCACAGACTGTGATCTTGCTCTAACTGCCATGAAGACAGTGTTAGTTTTCCAGCCTCTGGTGCCTGTAGAGACCCATGGGCTTGTCACGTCCTGGTTTTGTTGGTTTCACATCAGATTTTCCTCATCCCTGCAGGTGATCTCTATGTCCCTATCTGTCCACCATCCTAGCATTAGTGTTGATTGCTACAGGTTTCTGGGCTACAGAAGTAGGTCAGAGTTTTTAAGCAGTCAGATCTATGTTCCCTGTCTCACAAAGACTGTGCTAAGATAAGTATTCCCAGGGGAGGGAAATGACATAAAATCAGGTATATTTTTGTTAACTACATGCATGCAGAAAACTCAGCAATACAGACTAAAACAGCCAACATATCACCCTGAATTATCAGAAGTAGTAAACCTCCCTCAGGCATGGCCTCTAAGAGAAATTTTTTAAGCTGGTGCAAAACTGTTTCTCTCTCTCCTCCCCCCCCCCCCCCCCCCCCCCCCCCCCCCCCCCCCCGGGTCAAACAAGGGAAGCCCTCCAGGCTCTGAAGCAATACACAATCAGACTCTCATTGTGTTTTGACCCATTATTCTCCTGACATTTGGGGCAGAGGACAGGGTCATGATCGCTGTATCACTTGCACATAGAGAACTGAAAACTGATATGAACATAGCTTCTGTCATTGATTGTGTAATTACATGGGGGAGTTTTCAGAATTTTACATTTGTTCCTTAGATTATATTTTTAAAATTTCTTAACTTTTGCTTGTTTTTTTCTTCTAGGCATCTTGAAAGAGCTGATTGCTAAATGTAAGGAAGGAGTAAAAGTGCTGGAGATTTGTGAGCATGGAGATAACCGTCTGAACGAAGAAACTTCAAAAGTGTTCAAGAAAGACAAAGAAATGAAGAAGGGTAAATGTCAGAAGTGGACTTTGGTGATAATTATTAACTCTTTAATGGCGATTACTTGAGTTTGATGAGCCGTCCTGTTTTTTTCAATAGCGGTAGATTTACTATCGCTGTGGATAATAAACCCACCATGGTATTATGTTTTAATGAACCCATGGTAAGTCAAATATGATAGGATAAACAGCTATGTAAATAAATAACTACTGTCTTTGAATAAGAAAACAAAGAAATCATCATTGCCATTAACTAAATGAGATATATATATATATATACACACGTTACTACATGCATTTGCATACACAATATTTTTTTTTTTTTGCACATGAACTGAACATTTTACACACAGACCACAACCCCTTAGAGGGGACATTGGTTATGGGTAGTCTGTGTGTCCAGCTGTGGAAGCAGTACTGTTAGGGAATATAGTTTCTGAAGACAGAAATTTGTCTACATTCGAGGCACATCACACATGGTTATCAGTAAAGGGATAATGCAGAGTCCAGTTCCTTGAATGGGGGATGTTGGCAGAGTCTGAAGGGGTGAGTGAATGGAAAAAAAAATACTTTGTCTCCACTTTGCTGGCAGAGATTAGATTCTATGAAGACTTTAGACGTATTTCAAAATTTTAGTAATAACTTAAATCATCATCTATAGTTGCAGCTGAATGAACGCATCACTGTTATGGGCACCTAAAGAGGTCAATAAGAAATAGGCCAACCAAGGACAATATCTGGTGAGGAGTTATTGAAGCCGAGATGAGCAGAATGGAACACAAGGTCACTTAACAAAGGCTAGCCACAGACCATGAGAAGTGGAGAGAACTTTTTGCTTCCTTCTCAACTTACCACAAGTCTTGGTGAACATCAACTGATGTGTTGATCAGCTGCCTAGGGCATGGAATAATATGTGAAAACTTACACACATACACACACACAAAATCAGACAAATGATTCTTAGAATATTAGTGTTACTTATTTGCAGAAACTGTGACAGTGTGTGTTACTCGATAAATTCTCTTTTGTACAGGAATTGCATTCCCTACTTGTGTGTCCATCAACAACTGTATTTGCCACTTCTCTCCCCTGAGCTCTGAACCTGATGTTGTCTTAAAGGATGGAGATGTTGTCAAAATGTAAGCTGTTATACTTTATGTTTGGACCAAATGTGCTTTGCTATACACAGTGGCAGATTGGATGTTGTCTTCTCCTGGCTAGACAGTTGTTTATCCTATCATAGTCTAGGCCCTGAGTTAAATCTCTTAGCTGTTTTTGTTTCTGTCACATTTAAAGTGCTTTGACAGTTTTTTTCTAAGGCTAGTCATTCATACTTTGTGCTGATACTTTCCTGTCACCGAGCATTTTGTTGGTTATGGCTGTGTTTTGTTTTAACTGTGACGAACAGAGTTTGAAATTGATGTGTTTGTTAGGTTAGCTGGTATTCTTTGCAGCTGATGATGTGAAGATGTTGAGGCACATCATTGTGTCGGCTTTGAGAGTAGGTTACAGTGGAGCTAAAAAAAGCAAGGGGAGTGCAGTGTTTCATTAGCTGACTCAGCCATCATGTGGACTATGGTGATCCCTACCCATTAGTCAAACTAGGTCTGTTATTAGATTAAGAAGTGCTTAAATAAAATAGGGTAAATTCTTTTCTTTGGTGATTATGTTATGAGATACATACAGAGTTTTCCATGGTGGAACCTTGATTTTGGCCGAGGGGGGGGGGGAAGAAATTGTGGCCACCTATACATGCTGCTGGAGGTGACTGAAGGAAAATTCTCTGCCGTGTTGTGTTATAGGTGGCTTTTGTGAAGGTTTGGCCCAGTATAGAACTTTACTGAGTTGTTAAAAGTTTAGAATATGAAACATTAGAACAGATAACCAAAGGTATGAACAAATATTGAGTTTAAAAAAAAAAAAGTGAAAAAGCTGGAGTTTGATCAGTGTTTTTAATACAGCTAGGAAATATTCTGGATAACCTAGATTTTATTGTGCTGGGAGGAATTTTGAATGAATAAATGTCTCATGATTTGCCCTTTAATTGTTTGCTGTATTTCCTGCCATATAAGATGCACTTTTTTCCCCCAAAGAAATCCCTTGTTATGTACCTGGATAGTTTGGTTTAGGTTTACCCTTTAGGGCAGAGGTTACTGATACTACACCAGCACTTAAGCACTCATGTCAAACTGACTACTCTTTTGATGTCACCAGAAAGCAGTATACAAGAAGTGGCTTGTATGTGGTTATAAATGATTAAATTATGATAACAAAACAAAATAATAGTATGCTACGGATAACCAGCACACACCTTTTGATAGCCTTACTTTATCTGCAGACACTTGGTGACATACCCTGTGTGCTGGAACATTTTGTTCCTTACTTTGTGGTGTGGATAAACCATCATTTGGATATTACAACTGAAAGCATCTGTAGAATCTGAGATTTAAGTATGAGACAGCCATTGTTATTTTGTTGCTAACAAGGGGGGTGGGGGTGGTTGTCATTAATCTCACACGTACCCCTTATGTGAATTTTCAGTAGTGAACAGTAATGTTGATAAATCCTTGCTAAAGAGGTTAAAATTCTCAGCTCAGATGTACTGTAGTTTTGTTTTGTTTTTTGTTTTTTTTTGTTGTAATAAAATCTTTGATAAATTTGTTAAGGTAATAAATAGTTTTATGTTGGAGGCGTAACCACAATTTGTAGCCAGAAGGTGGCTTTAGCTGATAATATTCACCATGAAAGAAGTCTGAGGAGAATATCTAGTAGTATACAATGTTGGATCAAAAACCTGTTTAGGAGCAGGCTGTGGCGTTACGGAAAATAAACCGAATATCCCTTGCCACGTTATAGGTAGGCGTTATAATACATTGGGAAATACGATAAATGATGTTTACTTTATTATGTGCTTTTGATTATTATATTCCCCCCCCCCCCCCCCCCCCCATTTCCTTGATCTAGTCGGTCAGTGTCATCATCTGTGCACTCTGGAAGAATCCTTAACTGTTCCAATATGCTTTTTATATATATACCTTAATATATGTTTGGTACAGAGGCTGATGATACCAGTTCAGTGTTGATTCATAGTTTTTCTTATATACTTAACATAATGTTTGCATCTGGTATCACATTTTATATCCAGTTCTTTCATCCTAGTCAGAGAGTTCTGTGACTTACAGAGTTGAAATTAATTTTTTTTCCAGTGATCTAGGTGCCCATGTTGATGGCTACATCGCTGTTGCAGCCCACACAGTTGTTGTTGGAGCAACTCAGGTAACCTTCTTTATCCATGTTTGTTATCTTACTTGTTACAGATATTCCAGGTAGTCTAAATCTTAATTCTTACACAACCATGAGCCATGTAAAAGGCTTTAGAAACTCAGTAATCTTATAGGTTTGTTCCTTGTTTGGGAGTTTGTTATTTGAAACTGCTTTAATTAATGCTAAAAGTAGGCATTGTTATTTCTGACAAAGCATGGTTGTCATGGTGAATGACAACAAACCAAAATATAAAAAAAAAATGTTCATGCACTGTGAGTGTTGTTTGGTGGTCTCTTCTTCTTCTTCATACGCACTTTTAGCAATCTGTGGTACCCAAATTTTTTTAATGCGTCTTCTGGCTGTGTACCTCTGACTTCAGAACCTTTCCTTGCTAGGCCAGACAGTGGTCTTGCTCAGACTGCCATGTAGACAGTGGTGGCTGTACTTAAGCCCCTTTTCTATGTCAGACCCAACAGCTTTGAGACAGTTCCACAGAGGCACTCCAACTTTGGGATGAGGAATCCGATGAGTGCTTCAACGATATCCATTCCTCACCACCTATAGTCTGCTGGCTCTGTTTTGTTTACCTCATTATGGTAGCCATTGTTGTAAAGACCCACAGGCTTGTCATGTCCTGAATTCATTGGTTTCACATCAGACTTTCCTCATCCCCACCGGTGATCTCAATGTCCCCATATGTCCACCATCCTGACATCACATTTTACAAAAATAACAATTACAATTAGTGTTGATTGCTACAGGTTTCTGGGCTACAAAAGTAGGTCAGAGTATTTAAGCAATCAGATTTATGTTCCCTGTCTCACAAAGACTATGTTGAGATAAGTATGTTCTTAACGTCTTTGTTCCCAGGGAAATTTGGTGGTCTAAGAGTTAATGCTTAAAAGACTCCTCATGAATATTATAGTTACATAATTTGTTACAAAAAACTGAAAATGAGTCTGCAGTTTAGAAACAGGCTGATGTGTGATAAATTTATTGAAAGTTTTTGTTTTTTTTAAATTTTGGTCTGTTGTTTATTTTCAAATTTTAAGAAATGCTGTCAGTATACAACAGGTGGGGGTGGTCAGCATCTGGCCTAAGCACATTCTCCTCACAGATGCTGGAGGAGCCAGATACCAGTTTCAACAGTTACATGATTGTGACATATCCAGCTGTATATGAACCATTGACCTTTTGTAATGAGAGATAAGTGTACTAACACCTACACAACTCAGGTGGATTACCACCATAATGTTAATGGAGGAAACTCCATGAACAGAAAATGTCACATCTTGCATGTGTAAGTGTCCAGAAAGTTGGATGCTATTTCCAGTTAAGGGCAAGCTGTTGTGGTGATGACCACAACTTATGCTCATTTTGGTTGAAATCTGGAAAATGTATGATGGAGAAGAAAAGGGCGACATTTACATGGAGCATTGTACTGTGTATGAACTCACAAGAGAACAATGTTTACATTTTGTATATAATGTCTATTACTTCCCATTGTGGCTAATCAGATAATTTTCTTATAAATTTTTCATGAACTTGTCTAAATCTCCATCTGCAGGAGAACCCAGTCACTGGCAGAAAGGCAGATGTCATCATGGCAGCTCAGAAAGCACTGGAGGTTGCACTCAGGCTTGTAAAGCCAGGAAATACTGTAAGTTATAGAAATGAAAGGAAATACTGCAAGTTATAGAAGTGAAAGCAAATACTAAGATCAGTCTGTATAACATGTTTTGATGCTGGTGGAGGGGGGGGGATGAATACTGAAACCTACTGGTGTCTTCATACTTTTACAGAAATACTGAAAAATTATATTGTTAGGTTGTTGCTGTGAATGCAGATATCTCACTTTTTTATTTAAAAAAAAAGGGGGAGGGGCTGATATTATGCTTTGATTAGGTACAAGTAAATTCTAAGTTAGTATTATTTGAAACCAAAGAGACCACAGCAACATCGCTAAAACAGTTATGCGATGGACACCTGAGGGAAAAAGATAGACACCCCAACCAAGGGCCACCCTGCAGAGAACTATAAAAGCAGAAGTGAGTAGCAGTGATTGCTTACCTTATCACCAACCAAGAACATGGATAGATGGGTGGATAATTTGAAAATCTCTAATAAGATAAATTTCACTGGAGGTTGAGAATTTTAAATGCTTTATGGTGGGGTAATTTGAGTATATAATTTTTTTTCTTTTCTTTTCAGTTTCAGTAAATGTTTCTGCAGTGCATTCTGCATTACTTTCTTTAACAGAGTGATGTTGGGTTAGTTCACATAGCTAGGATTCAGTTTCCTGATGTTCACTTCTGTCTCCCTGGAACTATGAGTGTAATGTTCTTTGCAAGCCAGAACAGTGAAGGTGTTGAAGCACAGCATTATGTTGGATTGGTAGTGGGTCGTGGTGACCCTTCTTTCAGGCCTAAAGTAGAGCTAGAAAAAAAAGGGGGGGAGGGGCTTGTGCAGTACTTCTTTAGCTGAATCCACTACCATGGGGAACTGTGGTGATCCCTGCACTGTTAGCCAGGTTAAGCCTGTTAGTGAAAGGGGGAGGGATACCAACAGAGAGCTGAGGCAAGACCTTGATCAGCTATGGGTGGCCAACCCTGATGCTAGCATGTCAACTGTGGGTCACCTACTACCAAGTCAGACGGTGTCTTTACCCCCACACAGATCTTTAATTGGATATAGTTGCTAATATGTTGATAAGGATTTGTTGTATGCCCTGTTGCAGTGAGAAGTAGAATGTTTGATAAGAAAACTATGTGCAGAACATCAAGATAACGTGAAAAAATATAAAGGGCAGACTTACCAAATGTAACAGAAAAGAAATGCTGTGCATACATCACCATGAAGTTGGGGGGGGGGGGGGGGCCTGGTATTGCTGAACATGAACATTCCAGCTTTTTTTTTTTTTCCTTCTATTTATAGATGTACCAGAAATTCATGTACACTGTTTGAAGTTGTTTGTTATGTTTTTTTTTCCTTCTATTTATAGATGTACCAGAAATTCATGTACACTGTTTGAAATTGTTTGTTATGTTTTTTTTTCCCTTCTATTTATAGATGTACCAGAAGTTCATGTGCACTGTTTGAAGTTGTTTGTTATGTTTTTTTTTGTTTTTTTTTCCTTCTATTTATAGATGTACCAGAAATTCATGTACACTGTTTGAAGTTGTTTGTTATGTTTTTTTTCCCTTCTATTTATAGATGTACCAGAAATTCATGTACACTGTTTGAAGTTGTTTGTTATGTTTTGTTTTTGTTGTTTTTTTTCCTTCTGTTTATAGATGTACCAAAAATTCATGTACACTGTTTGAAGTTGTTTGTTATGTTTTGTTTTTGCTGTTTTTTTTCCTTCTGTTTATAGATGTACCAAAAATTCATGTACACTGTTTGAAGTTGTTTGTTATGTTTTTTTTTCCTTCTGTTTATAGATGTACCAAAAATTCATGTACACTGTTTGAAGTTGTTTGTTATGTTTTTTTTTCCTTCTGTTTATAGATGTACCAAAAATTCATGTACACTGTTTGAAGTTGTTTGTTATGTTTTTTTTTCCTTCTGTTTATAGATGTACCAAAAATTCATGTACACTGTTTGAAGTTGTTTGTTATGTTTTGTTTCTGTTTTTCCAGAACTATACAGTGACTGATGGTATTCAGAAAGTAACAGAAGACTTCAAGTGCAAGCCAATTGAAGGTTAGTTACTACTGAGGACACAAGTTGTGTACAGAAAATATCTTTCTAATTTCATATGAATACTACAAGGTATTTGATTGTGTACAATACCAGAAACTTTGGGGAAAAAAGTGGGATTTGATACAGTTAACATCACTGCTGTATCTAGACCAACAGGCAGCAGTAAGAGTAAATGGTGAAAGAACAACTCGGTTTGACATAAAACAAGGGGTCCGTCAGGGGTGCATTTTGTCGCCTTACTTATTTAACTTGTATACTGAAAATATAGTGAGGACTGCTAGAGAAGATGTAGACAAAGAATATTACGATGCCATAACAATTAGAGGTTATGAAATACTAGAGATTAGATATGCTGATGACACAGTATTACTGACCACAACACAAAAAAGGAATGTAAGAACAGCGAAGAGCAAAACCTGTATCTTAATGCAAAGAAAACTAAATTGATGACAACTGACAAAACAAACAAGGCAGCTGATACATGTATCAATGAGGAAAAATTGGAAGAAGTGGAGAATATTGAATATCTTGGATCACTACTAACTAATAATGGAGAAACAATTAGGGAAATTAAAAGGAGGACATCTATTGCTCTTCAGAAAGTAAAACAACTAAAGAATCTGGAGAGGAACAGACAGAACTACAAAAATAGATTTTGAAGGGCATGCATCTTTCCCATCGCAACATATGCTTGTGAGACCTGGACACTTAACAAAACAGCTGAGAAACACATAGATGCCTTTGAATGTGAATGGTACAGAAGAGTTCTTCAGATATCATTGGACACTACAAGAAATTAATATTTAAGACGGCTGGCTAGTAAAGAGGATTAAACAAAGAAAACTTAAATATTTTGGACACATTATACGTCATTTATGATTTAGAGAAGACCGTCTTGGAAGGATACATAATGGGAAAAAGAAAGAGGGGAAGACCAAAGCGAAGACTGCTGCAAGACATCGTTGATGATCTTGCAAGTGGATGCATCAGCTCACAACTGAGAGGCCTACAGGAGTGCTGTTAGGGAGGCAAAGTTCCGCAAGGAGCATGCAAATGAATGATTGAATGAATGAGTCTGTGACGTGAAATATCACATGACTAGCCAGTGGTGTGAAACATCACATGACCAGCATATTGTGTGAAATATCACTTGGATGTAAAACAAAAATGAGGACATGAAAAAAGCTATCTAAAGGCCATATAATGGCATGTTTTTCTTCTAGAAGGTGGTTAATCAGGTGCCGTCATCAGAAATTATTTTGACAGAGCATGAAAGTAATTCAGGAGTGAAGAGTTAATAAAAATTTAATAATAGTTATTTATATTGTGTAATAATGACGCCATTATTAGTGTTATGAGGATCACAGGTTGTTGATTTCTGACGTAGATGGTTTTTGAATCAGATGTTAGCCATTGTTGAGTTTGCCGAGCAGTATCTCTCATGACGCAATGTTAGATTTGCATAATATGACACAATACCAACAAATAATATTTGTTGCATAGTCCGGTCTCCTTGTGTTTGCGTCTTCTGTCCTCAGTTCTGGCCCCTTGTTTCCACTTCAGAAAATGCTGCAGCTTTGTGCAGTCGCCATGAAGCTCAGTCTTGCTCAGTCCAGATGGTAAAAACCTTGTAAACATCCTTGTATCCCAGTTTGATCTACCTTGAGCTTTCTTCTCTTCAGAACTATTAAACTGTGTTGTCTGTTGCTATCATGGCCCACAACCATCTTTGAAGGCAGTGTGCCCTCTAAGGTTTCATGGTCCATGTGTAAAATTTTCAACACATAATGCAAGCATATTCTCAAAAGAAAAAATGTATGCGCAAATGTATGTCATACTGTGAAATTACAGAATATAATTTAAAGATTCATAGGAAAAGAAAAACTATCCAAGGGAATCAGACAAACAGATTCATTTAACACAATATTTTTCTTCTATAGCACAGAGTAACATTAAAAAACTAAAAATAATAAGAGCAGCATTTTTTTTTTCTTTGGAGGGGGGTGGGACATAGAATTTTGTATACAACATGATTTTTTTTTCTTTGGAGGGGGGTGGGATATAGAATTTTGTACACAACATGATTTTTTTTTTCTTTGGAGGGGGGTGGGATATAGAATTTTGTACACAACATGATTTTTTTTTTTCATGTGCTGCCCTGCAGCTTAGAAAGATTAGATGATAATTTGAAGAGCCCAATCATTAGAAAGAATCTGTTTTTGGCTGATGTTCTTTGCTAATGACCATGAACTGGAGTTCTTTGTAAGTGATATCTTAATGTAAGTCCTGAAACACACACATGGAGGATTCATTGATCCATGATCCTTTGGTTAGACTGAAGTAAAGTAACAACATTTTACTTATGTGGTTAGGATAGGGCCTTGACCAACACTGATTTGCTGCTCCTGATATCTATGGCACCATCTAGCATAGCCATCATCCCTGTTACAGAACTTGTGGAATGGTTGGTTGGTTGTGCAGTCTTCTTGTAACTGCAAGCTGTTGTTCTTTGCAGCCAATGTTGTAGAGGTGTTAAGGCACAGCATCGTATTGGCGTGGAAGTGGGTTATGGCATCTATTTTTTCAGTCCCAGAATACAGCTAAAAAGCAGGGAGTGTGTAATACTTCTTTAGCAGACTCCACCACCTTGGTGACTATGGCGACCCCTGTCCCGTTAGCCAGGCTAGGCCTGTTACTGAGGGTACCACAGAGAGGTGGGACAGGTCTTGGTCAGCTATGGTTCGCTAACCATGGCGCTGGCATATCAGCTATGGGTCACCGATTGCCTCATGAGACAGGCACCTTCACCTCCAACTTGTTGAATATCTCTGCACTTATTTTGGTAATGAAGTGCCTGCATGTGTTTTGTTTGAGGATGACCTGTTGTTTAAATACTACAGGTATGCTGTCTCACCAGCTGAAGCGACACATTATTGATGGGGAGAAGGCTTTTATACAGAATCCATCAGAGGCTCAGAGGTTTGCTGTGGTGATGTTTGTCTTAGTGTTTTCTTTAGATGTGTTGACTTGAGTCGCAGGGGAAGGTTAAACATTAGGTGCAGTTCGCTACTGTAATGTTAAGATGAATAGGCATGTTTACAATCACTTTAAAATGCTAACAGAATTGCAAATTAGCACAGCAGCTGTGAGGAAATGAATCACAAAATATGAATCACAGCACATTAAATAAAGAATCATACTGTAACAACTTTTTAAGTACACAAACGTACATGCACAGAATCACGTGCAGACATTATTTACTCACCATATGATGATGCAACGTGCTTGTTCATGTCATTTCCTTGTCTTGTAGTGATTGTGTTTACAAATGTTTGTAAATTTATCACAGAATAAATCACAGCACATTAAATCGTCTGATGCTGTTGATGCTACAGACAGTTGTCAGATAGAACCTGAGCTGTAAGAACAAGTGACCGGAAGCTGGTGCATGACTGTACTTTTTTTTTGGTTGTTTTTTTTGTTCCTCTCTTCCACCTAATTGTAGACATCCTATGCCCCTGATCACAGAAGTAAGCAGCATAAGAATGTTTCTTTTGTTTAAAAAAAACCAGACTTCATGTTTATGCCACGCCTGCCCCCGCCCCCTACAAAAAAATTACAATTTTATAATTTTATTCTGTTCTTCTTCTTCTTCGTTCGCATTGTCTGTCCCGTCTCCTGGACAAATTTCACTGTTTTTTGTAATTCATGTATGGAACCGTAGAGCTTATCTTCTTTAGTGGTTTCACTGGGCCAGTAATTATTTCTCAGTGTCTCATAGTTGGTGCTGTTCTGGAGGATATGTTCCACAGTTTGGGGCACCTGGGCACATGTACATAGATTAGTAGCACCAACCTTAAACTTTGTATACATATGACTTCGGAGTCGGCTGTGTCCTGTTCAGAGACGGAAGATGGTGACTTGTTCCTTTCTGTTTAGCATGTGATAGTCATCATGTGGTGGTGTTTGTGGCTTCCTGTAGGTTTTTATCATGCTTTTCTTCTGATTATAGGTGACTGGTATGTCTGGTTGCTCCATTTCAGTGCCCTCTTTGGCCAGATGGTCAGCTTTCTCATTGCCTGGTATCCCACAGTGGGAGGGAATCCACTGCAAAGTGACTCCATATGTTGTAAGCCAATTTTTGACAAGGCATCCTTAAGGTCTGGTAGTTTGTTGCACTGAAGAGCTTCCAGCACTGATCTTGCATCTGTGAGAATTACTACGGGACATGTATCAATTCTGGAGTCTGATAGTTTTTCAACCGCAGCAATTGCCCTAACTTCTGCATCATAGTTGTTGCAGTATTTTCCAGTAGGTATGGAAATCTTGTCAGTGGTGTTGTTTGGATATTCAATATGTGCTCCTGCCCCTCCATTCTTTATGGCATTGTGTGCAGATCCGTCTGTATACACACATATCCAGGTGTCACATGGATATTTGTCAAACTAAGTGTGGCTGTTGATCTTACAAGACTGCTCTGCATCTCACCATTCTGCACACCTTTCACTTCAGTCTGAATAGTTATTTGATTTTATTCTGTTGATGATGAAATAACTTTTTAGACCAATCATTAAACAGGAGTTGTGGTGGTGTAGGTATTCCCAGTAATAGCTGCTACCTGCTCGTGGAAGGCAGTAAACCAGATGAAAAAGATAAAAACATTTTTAATCCTGTGCTCTGCGATGGACTAAAGGTTACTTTTATTTTTGGCATGCATCAGTCCTGAAAGAGGTGTGCGTATTATACAACCTTGGCACAAGAACTCATAAATCTAAACATTAGATAAGTCAAATCATGTGTATTCATATGTTCATTAACATTTTATATTTTCACTAATCAGGAAAGAGCACGAGTCATGCGAGTTTGAGGTTCATGAGGTTTATGCTATCGATATACTTGTCAGTACCGGTGATGGCAAGGTGAGTGATACAGCTCTATGTTTGGTTATACCTGGTTGTTTTTTTTTTTTCTTTTCTTTTGTTGGATGCATGATTTACTTCATTCTTACTGTGGCTAATAAAATGTACTTAAATATGTTTATAATGCAGAATTGATAATTGAATTGTTTTGAAAGGGAGCAAGAATGATTTGCTTGAGCGAAGTGTGGTTATTCCTGGCCAACCAACTAGACCAGGCCAAGATCTTATGCATTTGTGGTGCTCTATTAGAATAGGGTCCACATGGTCATGAGAGCACAGAGAACTGAATTTTTTTGTTTTAGCTCCATGTCTTCAGGCAAGGCACTTAGAGCCCAGTCCCCATCCATCTGTGACAGTGTTTCAACAGTTTTGATTCCTTCAGAGATGAGCAAGAGTGTATTAACTGATTGTGTTATGCGTAATCAGGCCCATTGACTCCTCCTTTGACGTGCGTTTGTTCATCATGTGGTCTACTTTAGCCTTTGGTCAGCTAAGACCCTTCAGAAGATCAGCAGAGTTTTTTTTTTTTTTTTATTATTCATTTTTGTTCCCATTGTTAACCTCTGTAATAAGAGATCTTCTGTCGTGTACAGAACGGTCCCGTGAAGGGTATAAACTCCTAGCAGGAAATTGTGGTACTTGGGTTTAGATGAGAAACGTTTGTGCCATTTGCTGTACAAGAGAAGGATCACTGTACATGTGTTAATGAGTCATCCACCTTCTGTCACTGTAATCAGATGAAATTGTTACAGCCGCCAGAATTGCTAATCCTGTGTCGACATTCATTTTGCAGGGTAGAGAGCTGGATACACGGACAACAGTCTACAAAAAGAAAGACATCATATATCAGCTGAAAATGAAAGCTTCCAGACGTAAGTGGGAAATTTTTATTTAAATTCTTTGAGATGTGCCGATTCTGATTATATTTCATATAATACAACAGTATGGAACTTCTGCCAAGGGTGTGCATCAAGGATTTGCTGGCCACACCGTTGTCAGGTGTACTCACTGCTCATAATAAAGATGAAACTTAATGTGTACAGTAGTTGCCCTGTATCCACAGTTTCATCCCGTTTTTGAAAATATGAAATTAAAATTTTTAAAATTAGAAATTCAAATTTGAATTAATAAATTTTGTCCTCACCAGCCTCCCTGCCTCTCCCAGCCTCATTCTCACACATTGTAGCATCCACAGTGTAAACAAAAAAATGTCCATACTTGCTGTAGTGCTATAGCTATTTTACTCTGCTTTGAATGATTTATTTGGCTTAATATTGCCCCGAAGCACAAAAGTAGTGATACTGGTAAATTAAACTGTATCATAGATATGTATATATGTTTTTAAAATATATGGGGGGAGGTTGGAGGGGCTTCTGTAGATTCCTGTGTTCCATATCTTTGCTGATTATATGGGATTTGTTATTAGTTCCTGTCTTTTACTGGTTTCAAAAAAATCCTAACATGATCACTACATATACATGAATCTGAAAACAAGTGAACTAGGAGTGCCTTATCTACCAATGAGGTAATCAATGACCCAGAGCTGATATGCTAGAGTCAGGGTTAGCGAACCGTTATGACCAAGATCCAGTCTTACCTCTCTGTGGTACCCTGAATAACAGGCCTATCCTGGCTAGCGGGGCAGGGATCGCCATAGTGACCATGGTGGTTGAGTCTGCTAAAGAAGCATTGCACACCCCCTGCTTTTTAGTTATACTCCAGGACTGAAAAAGTAGCCGCCATAACCCCCTCCCACGCCAATACAATGCTGTTCCTCAACATATCTACAGCATCGGCTGCAAAGAAAAACAGCTCACAGTTACATGGAGTTCATACAAGTACAAGATCTACTGTTTTACTGCACTTTCATCACCAACACCAGCCAAGAATGAGCTGTGTGACAGTGATGACACTTAAGGCAGATTGCTGAGTTTTGTTTCTTACCTTATCTGCAGCAGGCAAATACAGAAAGCTCACATGCCAAATGAAAGTCAAAACTGGCTGATTCTCCTTCATACAAATTGGCAATTGTCATCCTGCTGGCATGATTATCCTCCAGTCAGTTTTGATGGTTGCTTTTTACTAGGTTTTTGATAACCATTAGTTACAGTTACTGACAGTCTCCAAATATTTTGGTTTTTCTCTTCTTTTTTCTATCGGTAACTTACCAGCACATGCTGGTAAACACGATAACTGTATATGAATACCTACAGGCGAGAAGCGCAGCACAGAAATCAAAATATTTCAAGCCAAGATTCCGTTTAGAAACCTATATAATAGTTCTGCATATACACAAAATGTGCAATTACAAAAATCCTACTACGGGTCTCTGTTGTGATAATAATGACTATATATTTTGTCTTACATAGTTTTTTATTTTTCAGAATTATCATTTTTGTTATTGAATAAATTATTCTTTTGTATCGCTTGCATTAAATTATTTCGGCATTTTTTCCGTTTCAGAATTTTTGAGTGAAACGGATAAGAAATTTGCCCTGATGCCTTTTACTCTTCGGTAAGACTAGAATTGTTTTCACTTTACATTCTTGTGATGAGGACATCACTGCTGTCCCCATTAATTCATTATGTTTTGTACAATATGAGGTGGTGGTGGCAGCACACATACTTTTCTATATTTTATGTTGTCCTTGCAGATTTTTTATGTAATCAGTTGCCTTTTGTTTTCTGAGCCATTTATTTGTTAATGTTTTAGATATTTTTGTCTGTCTTCTTATTCTTTCTCCCTGGAGTTTTCCATTGAATGTTATATCCTTTAATTTATGTCTTCTCATTTTATATCTAAATATTTCATCAATAGCTTTTAAATTATGCAGAAGTGAAAGAATACTGAACTGTTTCCTGGTGTGCAGTAGGGAGTTGAGATTGAATATCAGAGATAATGAACCCGTAGTAATTCTCACAGATGCAAGATCAGTGCTGGAAGCTCTTCAGTGCAACAAACTACCAGACCTTAAGGATGCCTTGTCAAAAATTGGCTCACAACATAGAGTCACTTTGCAATGGATTCCCTCCCACTGTGGGATACCAGGCAATGAGAAAGCTGACCGTCTGGCCAAAGAAGGTACTGAAATGGAGCAACCAGACATACCAGTCACCTATAATCAGAAGAAAAGCATGATAAAAACCTACAGGAAGCCACAAACACCACCACATAATGACTATCACATGCTAAACAGAAAGGAACAAGTCACCATCTTCCGTCTCCGAACAGGACACAGCCGACTCTGAAGTCATATGTATACAAAGTTTAAGGTTGGTACTACTAATCTGTGTACATGTGCCCAGGTGCCCCAAACTGTGGAGCATATCCTCCAGAACAGCACCAACTATGAGACACTGAGAAATAATTACTGGCCCAGTGAAACCACTAAAGAAGATAAGCTCTACGGTTCCATACATGAATTACAAAAAAACAGTGAAATTTATCCAAGAGACGGGACTGCAGATATAGACAGACAATGCAAACGAAGAAGAAGAAGAGATAATGAAAACATCCTTGCCATCAGTCAAAGCTTTTGACCTTGATAAAGAGTCTCATTGTCAAAATACTGAGTTTTTTTTTTTTCTTTTTCCTATTTCTGAGCATTATCTCGTTGTCTTTTCTTTTCCTTCTTTGTGTTTTTGGGGTTTTTTTATTTTTTTTTTTTTTTTTTTGTAAAACTGAATCATGGTCCTCTACCTATCTCTTAGTTTTTCATGTTTTTATCTAATCTCATTGTTCTGTGAAGTTTATTATTTATTGCTCATTTTAGTTGTTTCCGATTATTGAACGATTTATTTAATTGCCTTTCATATGGTTTTCCCCAGGGCATTTGAAGATGAAAGGAAAGCAAAAATGGGAGTTTTAGAGTGTGTGAAACATGAACTGATGCAGCCTTTTAATGTAATTTATGAACGAGAAGGTATGTCATTATTTTTTGTTTTTCTTTAAGTTCGTAGCTTCAGCCTTGTAAAACAGATGTAAATTTGTTTTATATTGAAGTATAAAGAAGAGTTTTGTTAAAATTAGTTACGGGTTCCAAATAAGTCCATGGAAACTCCAGTCTCTTCCCTGACACATCCCCCAATGTACAACTGGTGGCACAGGTCCTGTATTTATGTTAGAGTTCTTCTTGTGCATCTGAACTGAAATCGTCCCATCTTTATGTAGATTGCAGTGATGATGACCCAGAAACAAAAAAACATAGTGTCGGAAGTTTCACATTTAATAGAGTCAGACTATTAAATCTGATCAAAAGCCGTCACCATTGTAACTTAAAAGTTGTACACACTGCCACTACCCACACACACCTTTACTTATACTTACTTCTCTCTGAACCATGCTCAAGCCACATGGGACTTCTGCAAGGGTTCTCCACAAGTGCCTGTCCTTTGCCTTCTTTTTTTTCTGCTCTTGCCCAGGTGAGCCCTTTATTGCTCAACATCCTCACATCTCCTTTGGTCTGCCCTTACTTCTGTTGCTCTGTGGTGTCCATCTTAGTGCTTCTTCTTCTTCGTTCGTTTCTACCACCAAAACTGCCCCGTGATCCTACTGAATTTACTCCTGTGGTCCTCGATAGGTCCTGTGGTCCCCGGAAGGATCACAAGAGGTTCAGAGTATTGCAGGGCTTGAGCCTGTATTCTCGGTGGGTTGTGTGATACCATGGTTTCGTTGCACCAGTTTAATCTAGAGTTGGACTTTCTCACCAGAAAACCTCGATGTGTTTTGGATATCAGTCACTGCTGGCGAGACTCTTCAAATGCCGTGCATGGAGTGAAGCTCCTCCCGGTCAAGGAAGAAATGCGGAAAAGAAATAAAGGTTGCTGTGCGGTGCCGATGGGAAAGGTGGTGAAAAGGATCAAGTGAAGTTTAATCGGTATGTCCATAGTATCGCTACGGGAGCTATACATACCACGGCACCTCTGCTCTAGAGGCCGGCCACATCCGAAATACACCTACACTGGTGAAATATGCCTAAACCGGCACACACCAGGGGTGGAACTTGATAGCTAGACATGTCATGCCACCTCCGCTCTAGAGGTCGGTCACGCCTGATATACACCCATACTGGTGAATTTTGCCTAAACCGGCTCACACCAGGGGTGAATCTTGAAGGCTATGCATGTCACAGTACCTCTGCTCTAGAGGTCGGTCCCGTCCCAAACACGCCCATACTGGGATAATATGCCTAAACCGGCTCAACCCAGGGGTGGAAGTCACTAGTGGCGAGGATTCATCCTCCTGAGCAAAAGTTCCATCCTGGTCACAACTAGGAAGGGTAGCGGCCATGACCGCAAAATGCTGAAGTCGGAGACACTAGACCAGGGCAGTCTAGATAAGCAACCACCTCTCACCCGGCGGGGATGTTTCCGTATCCTAATCACGCTGAGGTTTTCCGATGAGAAAGTCCAACTCTGGACTGGATGGGCAACCACCTCTCACCCGGCGGTGATACATGGGTATCTCAAAACACGTCGAGGTTTTCCGGTGAGAAGGTCCAACTCTGGCCTGGGTGGGCTACCGCCTCTCACCCAGCGGGGATGCACTGATATCCTAAACATGTCGAGGTCTTCCGGTGAGAAAGTCCAACCCTAGACTAAACTGGTGCACTGAAAACCACGGTGTCACACAACCCCGCTTCTGATACCCACCAAGAATACAGGCTAAAGCCCTGTGATACTCTGAACCCCTTGTGGTCCTCTCATGGATCTCGTGTGGTCCTTTCGGCGACCACACAGGAGACCACGGGACCTAACGAGGACCACAGGCGTAAATTCAATAGGATCACAGTGTGGTTTTGGTGGTAGAAGCGAACGAAGAAGAAGAAGAATATCAGTATACCCCCACTGGGTGAGAGGTGGTTGCCTATCTAGATTGCACTGGTCCAGTCTCTTCAACCTCAGCATTTTGTGGTTGTGGCCACTACCTTCCTAGTTGTGACCAGAATGAAGCTTTTGTTCAGGAGGACATCCTCGCTACTAGTAAATTTCACCCCTGGATTGAGCCGGTTTAGGTGTATTGTCCCAGTATGGGTGTGTTTAGGACATGACCGACCTCTAGAGTGGAGGTACCATGACATGAGTAGCCATCAAGTTTCACTCCTGGTTTAGGCATATTTCACCAGTATGTATTTATATTGGATGTGGCTGGCCTCTAGAGCAGAGATGCTATGGTATGAGTAGCTCTCACCTCAATACCACTGGACATACTGAACTTCACTTTATCCTTTCCATCACCTTTTCACATCGGCGCCACACAGCAACCCTAATTGCTTTTTCGCATTTTCTTCATTGACCGGGAGAAGTTTCACTCCACGTGCGGCATCCGAAGAATCTCGCAGCAGTGTCTTAACCCCTGGGTTAAGCTGGTTGAGGCAATTTGCCCGGTATGAGTGCACATAGGACGTGGCCGATCTCCAGAGCAGAGGTGCCGTATTTGAGCAGTCCTGACGTCGAGACTACTGATTACTTCACCTAATCCTTTCTTTCACCTTTTCCACGGTGGCGCTGCGCAGCAACCCCATTCGCACCTTTCTTCACTGGCCAGGAGGAGTCCCACTCCACGCACAGCAGCTGAAGAATTTCGCCAGCAGCGGTAGATGAGCTACCAAACTCGACTCTCATCTACCCGAAGTGTCTGGTTTTCAGGCGCCAGATGAAGGGCCTTTGCCCCTTCTCCTGTCAGTTTGAACAGTTCTGCCACGAGAAGTCCAGGAGCTGGACTTGGCTGTCAGATGCTGTTTGAGACGCACGCCTTGGAGACATTTAATTGGAGTGGAGAGTGTATCCCCCACCCCACCTCCAGCTATAACAGTCCTTAGAACCATCTTAGTGCTATTTTTGGTCCTTACTTTCACATATTTCTAATCTGAAGCTGAGCTATTGGATAAACTCCCAAAATGTTTATATAGTAAGACACGTAATGTATTTATACATAATGATCACTTATTTACTAGTAAAAAGAATGAAATATTAAACGCATCATAGATTTGAATTATAGACAATTGAAGACTGTTTGTATAAATACTTGTCCTTTGTTTGCAGGAGAGTATGTAGCACAGTATAAGCAGACAGTTATCCTCATGCCAAATGCGCCACTTAAAATTACTGGTTTACCGCTGGAAGAGGGGCTGTACAAATCTGAGCTGTCCGTCACCAATCCTGATTCAGTGGTTAGTAGTTGTTCAGTGTCCTGTTCTGTGACTGGAAGACCTTTCAGTTGATGGTGTTTCTTAAGTTGACCTTGTTGAACCATGATCGTTGGTAAAATAGCAACATGATGTCAGTCAGTGCTGAGTGTTTTACGGAGCTGGCATTGTCTTTCAGTGTATTTCAGTCATTCCAGTGGCAGAAATGGCCACCTGACATACTAGTGTTGAGGAAAGCAGCCATCAAAGAATACAGAGTATGGAGAACGTCTGACTCTGTAGGTTGTTTTATTAGTTTTAATTATGAAGTGGATGCTGTGTACACCGCTTATGCCCATATGATCAGTGTTTTAAATCGGAGTGGTGCATACTGTAATACACAGCTACATTAAACAGAGGTCATTTCATTCACACCAGCAGCTTCTAAACTTGTGGGGCTGTTGGGTTGGGAGATGACTACATTTACATTCATGCATCAAATCCTCATAAAATATGCTCCTTCGTAAAAGTTTCAGAAGATGAGTCATAGTAAGTTATTTTATATATCACTTGCTGTTGTGGCAGTTTACTTTAAACCATTGGTTGGCATAATTTGCATTAATACCATTGGTTATGATAATTTACCTTATGCCACTGGCTATGGTCATCTACATCATGTCACTTGTCATGGTAATTTACTTTGTCACTGGCTGTGGTCATTTATTTCATATCATTGGCTGTGGTAAGTTACTTTATGTCACTAGCTGTGGTCATTTACTTTAATGTCATTGGCTGTGGTAATTTACTTTAATGTCATTGGCTGTGGTCATTTACTTTAATGTCATTGGCTGTGGTAATTTACTTCATGTCACTGGCTGTGGTAAGTTACTTCATGTCACTAGCTGTGGTAAGTTACTTCATGTCACTAGCTGTGGTAAGTTTCTTCATGTCACTAGCTGTGGTAAGTTACTTTATGTCACTAGCTGTGGTGAGTTACTTCATGTCACTAGGTGTTGCTAAAGGCAGAGATTAAAAAGACAGAAAGCACTGTAATTAAAAGGGAGGAATTCTTAAGGGATAGCATTAAACATAAAATTATAGAGTGTAAACACTTTTTGACCAGTGATGGCGCTGGGATTTGTTGAAACAGGTACACTGGTACCTGTCTGTCACTTGAAGTACTTTTAGAAGTACCAGTTTTGTCAATATAACATTTGATACTTTATGGTTTTTAAATGTAAAATTAAACGCACTTTACAGACATCGCAGTGGGGTTTAAATGTTTGCGTGGTATCTTGCTGACCTTATTTGCTATGATATTTACTATTTATACAATCCTTACATGATGTAGCAGGGTCAAGGCTGGCTGATTCTCCTCCGTGAGCATTGAGTATCATCACTCTACTGGCCCGGTTATCCTGTAACCAGTTTTGCTGGTTGTTTTTCACTTTGTTTTTTATAAATTAAACCAGTTAATGGTAATTGTTTTTTTTATAAGCTAAACCAGTTAATTGTAACCGCTGACCTCCAAAACTTTCAGTTTTTTTTCCTTTTTTTTTTTTGTAATCAGCAACTTACTGATCACTGGTTTTGACACTTCTTAATCTTATTCTTGTGCACATTGATGATGATGCGTGGTACCCTGATTTTTGCAATGCGCCTTTTGGCTGGGTACCTCCAACTTCAGCACCTTTCTTTGCTAGGGCAGACTGTGGTCTTGCTTAGACTGCCATGAAGACAGTGGTGTAGGCTGGCCTGGCCAAAACTTTGTTTTCCAGCCTCTGGTGGCTGTACTTAACTCTTCCTGTGCCACAGGAAGAAACACGAATGTTCAGTTGGGTGCCGGAATAAAAGCGCGGGTCTTGATATGTATAGGGGTATAGTTATAAAATTGAATGAAACAGTATTTACATGTACTCCCGTGTACTTATTATGTTTCAGAATATAACTAAATGTATGAAGATTTCATAAATGCAGAGTTTTTTTTAGGAAAAAAGAAGTAATGTGATGTTTTTAGACAATGATTGTGCCCAGCTCCACCACCGGCTAGGTCTAGATCTACACTACTTACCATCTGAGATGTCTAGATCTACTTGTCGATTTCGTATTGTGATTCTATGTTGCATTCTCACTAAATTAATGTCTGAAATCTTCATCTTCTTCTTCGTTCACTTCTACCACCAAAAACCGCACTGTGAACCTACTGAATTCACGCCTGTGGTCCTAGTTAGGTCCCGTGGTCCCCTGTGTGGTCCAAAATAGACCACACGAGATCCACGAAAGGACGACAAGGGGTTCAGAGTATCACAGTGCTTTAGCCTGTATTCTTGGTGGGTCTCGGAAGCGGGATTGCGTGACACCGTGGTTTTTATTGCACCAGTTTAGTCTAGGGTTGGACTTTCTCACCGGAAGACCTCGACATGTTTAGGATATCAGAGCATCCCCGCTGGGTGAGAGGCGATAGCCCACCCAGGCCAGAGTTGGACTTTCTCACCGGAAAACCTCGACGTGTTTTGAGATACCCGTGTATCACCGCCGGGTGAGAGGTGGTTGCCCATCCAGTCCAGGGCTGGACTTTCTCACCGGAAAACCTCAGCATTATTAGGATACACAGACATCCCCGCCGGGTGAGAGGTGGTTGCCTATCTAGACTTCCCTGGTCCAGTGTCTCCGACTTCAGCATTTTGTGGTCGTGGCCGCTACCCTTCCTAGTTGTGACCAGGATGGAGCTTTTGTCCAGGAGGACGAATCCTCGTCACTAGTGACTTCTACCCCTGGGTTGAGCCGGTTTAGGCATTTCCCAGTATGGGCGTGTTTGGGACGGGACCGACCTCTAGGGCAGAGGTACTGTGACATGCATAGCCTTCAAGATTAACCCCTGGTATGAGCCGGTTTAGGCAAAATTCACCAGTATGGGTGTTTATCAGGCGTTACCAACCTCTAGAGCGGAGGTGGCATGACATGTCTAGCCATCGAGTTCCACCCCTGGTGTGTGCCGGTTTAGGCATATTTCACCAGTGTAGGTGTATTTCGGACGTGGGCGGCCTCTAGAGCAGAGGTGCCGTGGTATAGCTCTCGTAGCGATACTACTGGACATACCAGGTTAAACTGCACTTTCCACCACCTTTTCCCATCGGCACCGCACAGCAACCTTTATTTCTTTTCCGCATTTACTTCCTTAACCGGGAGGAGCTTCACTCCACACGCGGCATTTGAAGAGTCAAGCCAGCAGTGTCTTAACCTCTGGGACAAGCCGGTTCATGCATTTCACCCGATATGACTGCACTCAGGACGTGGCCGACCTCCAGACCAGAGGTGCCGTGATTTGACTGTTTGCTTCGCTTTATCCTTTCTACCACCTTTTCTGCAGTGATGCTGCGCGGCAACCTCATTTGCAAATTTCTTCATTGGCCGGGAGGAGCACCGCTCCACGCACGGCAGCTGAAGATCTCGCCAACAGCGAAATGTCTGAAATAACCTCCTACCTACTTCTCCAGTCGTCTGATATGTCTAGATCTACTTGGGATACATTCAAGAGCAGTGGGGTGGTCAAAGCCCATGTCTATAGCCCTATCTACATCATCGAAATTTCGATGTTTCTCTTCCTTTTTCTCACGCAGCATCGCTCGTAACTAAGTACTCTTTCACCATTTTTAAAAGTGTCACCAGAAATGCGGACGAAATATGTACGACCTAAATGTTACACCGGTTGTTTTATTGAAACAAACCAAGAGTCACTATATCAACCATAGGCACAAATCTGGAAGCTGGAAGGGTCGCTACAGTGACCAAAGGCATGGAAAGAGTTAAGTCCCTTCTCTGTGTCAGGCCCAACAGCTTTGAGACAGTTCCACAAAGACACTCTGGGATGAGGAATCTGATGAATGCCTCAACGATATCCATTCCTCACCATAGTATGCTGGCTCTGTTTTGTTTACCTCATTCTGATAGCTGTTGTTGTAGAGACCTATAGGCTTGTCACGTCCTGGATTCACTGGTTTCACATAGACTTTCCTCATCCCCACCAGCAGTCTCTATGTCTCCATCTGTCCACCATCCTAGCATTACATTTTACAAAAATAACAGTTACAATTAGTGTTGATTGCTACAGGTTTCTGGGCTACAAAAGTAGGTCAGAGTATTTAAGCAGTCAGATCTGTGTTCCCTTTCTCACAAAGATTATGTTAAGATATGTGTGCTCTAACACAGTTGTTCCCAGGGGAGCACTTCTTAATAGTCTAAACCTGCAGGTGGAGTAGTCAAACAATCAAAAAAAGATCTGAGAATGTGCATTTAGAAATGAAAGTAACTGGTGATACCCGCTGATACAGTCAGTTGTAAATACGTCAAATAAACAAAAGTATTATTAAGCAGCAGTGAGTTATAACAACAAAAAAATGTTTACTCAGCAATTTTTTTTTTCAGAGTATCCTTAGCACTTCCATATCAAAGAAGTCTGCGAAGAAGAAGAAAAAGAAAGCAGGAAAGGCTGTTGTGGAATCTGCGGACAATGTTGCTGAAGGAGAAGACGATTGATTCATCTGCAGATAACATTATCGGAAAAGACCCTGAGAAAATAAAATACTTTGAAACCATAGGTTGCTTGAAACTGGTGTATGATTTTCTGTAGAGTCTTGTGTTTGACAGTTTTAATTGGTAGCATCTGCTTGGAGGCATGAAGGAGGAACCTGAATTACTTATGAAAAGAATGTGTACTGTAATAATAGAAGGGAAGAAGGTGCCCCCTTTTGTCAAAATATCTCCAATATCAATTGAGATGTTTTGATTTCAGATAATCTAACATTCATAGCGAATTGTTTTAAGAAAAGATGGCATCTCATTCTTATATTGGTCATTTGTTTTGAAATTTTTTTAACTATAAGAGGAAGATAGGCACATGAATTGTCATTTTGTTGAAACAATTTGTAGTATCTTTCTGTTTAACCCATGTAATAAACACATTGTGTTGTGAGCAAAAACAATTTTACAAAACGCTCATGCTAGTTGACTTGTTTAGCTTGGTCTTTGGTTCATTTGGTATAAGAAACCTCCCTTTATATTAGTCATTTAGATGGTTGTGTAGTGTCCTGTTTCATTTGTGTTATGTGTGGTGCAGCACTTATGCAGATATGGTCAGTTTATAGTACCCAGTTCTTTCTCCTAGATTGTCCTCTGGGTTTTACTCTTTTTTATATATATAATTTCTGAAGGTGTGGAGTTGTAATAGGGCAGAATTCTCCCTGTCAACTTGTTTCTTTCCGTGTTGCATCTGTTTCCAAATAATATTTCTCTGTTTTGGTTGAGAGCTTTGTCAAGGTAGGATGGGCTTGTAAACTTCCAACTTTCCTAGACAAACATGTAGCATTTTATCTATTTGGATTGTTTGTTTTTTTATTTTTCTGTTTGGTTTGAAAAGGCATGAAATACAAAGGAGAGAGAATGCAACTTTTTTTTTGTGGTGAGAATTTTACTGAAAATAAATAGTATTGCAGTTTCAAGAATAATATATAAGCAGTTGAAAGATTACCCTTTTTAAGCATATAATTGTGTATTTCTTTCACAAATGCAAAAAAGTAGAACTACTGCCATATTTGGTGGAGCACTGCATTTGAAAGTAAACTGCCATTTTTATGTTTTTTCTTTAAGATGAGTCAGAAGTTGGTTACTGTTTAGAAGGTTTTATGATAGAAAGGCTTTGGGCATATTGTTGATCTGTGGGAATTTACCATAGAGTTCTGTTAATTGTGACAGTGTGGCTTTTTTTTTAAACCTTAAGATCTGATGTCTTTTTATTCTTACGAGCTTGTCACCGTTTTGTCTGTCATAATCTCTACAGGCTCAGTGAAAATTTTTATTCAAATGATCGTAATGGTGTAGCAAGCAAACTGCTTTTGGAACAGAGGGATTATTTTGAAGGATAGCATTGGCCAAAATGGAAGCTTGAACTGGCAGTATATTCACATTTACAATACTTTCTGATACGGTATGAGAAACCTGGACGGAAAGCAGATAATCTAATACTAGTTGATGTGTTTGTGATGTCTTCCTCCCAGAACGGCTTGTGTGTCTTAAAATCAAAAAAGTGTAATTGAAGCAAGCATTCTTAAGTTCCAAATATTGTTATAATTTTCATCATTTGGTCAGAAAGAAAAAATGGCATAGCACCAAGAAATAAGTAGAAATGGCCAATTCTTTTATCTTTCTTGCCCTGGCCTATAGAGCAGAACCACTTATTTAATAAGTATGAGAGATCAACCAGGCATTGACTAGTACAGTGGAAGTTCATGGCTGTATCATTGGTCACTGCAGTGGTTTTTCAATCTGCCTTGTAAATTCCCTTCATAGTCGTACATTAAGATGTTTTCTGCTGATGTCTTGAATGTTAGATGGAAAGAAACACTGTGTGAACTATGCAATATTGTGAAAGAGGGACCTTATGTAAAATGTGTCAGAAATGCAGAAGGCTGAGGAGAATACAGATGATTCTGTAGACCATTGTAACATATTTTTTTTTCTGGATGTTACTACACAATGGGTTGTTGTTGTGTCATTTTTCAATTTCATGCACCTTCATTATAAGAGTATCGTTACGCACGTTACCAGCCTGCTGTACTGTTGGATTTTGACCGTCATTTCCAGGCAACCATAGATGATGTACGCCGAGTTGCTAGATTTATAGTGACCAGCATTTTTATTTTGGAGCCTCATTTTTCTTTGTACGTCTCCATCTATGCCAAATTCATGTACTGGAGATTTCAAGGGTCTCACTACAGGCGTTGATTGTAATGCCTTCATTGGTAGGATAGTTGGTGGTGTGTCCCAGCAGCAGTTCTTTTGTGGCAGTTGATGCCGTGATGAATCTATCTGAAACTGAGCCAGATGGTTCTGGTGGTCCTCTTCTGCCATGACAAGTTCTGTGTTAAATCTTTTGTATGTTTAAAGTATTTTTTTTTGCTCCCTTTCCCCTTGTTCAGAATAAACTTTTTCAAGACTTAGTCGAAGAAGTATAGAGCGATGAAAATAAACATGGAAGCTGTCAGTGCAACATCTGGGTGTTTTTTGGGTTTTTTTTTCTTTTCATTAGTATAGTCTTCATGTTCATGTTGCATTTTCCACTGTTTATTGGCATCTTATAGTGACAAGTGGGGCTACTGTTGTAGATCAGAATGCTAGTTGTGAGGGGAACACAAAGACCAAGAGGAGCTTCATTCTAGTTTTTTAAAAAATGTTATATTCCAGTTTTCTTCAGAGAACAAATATAGCAAGATGAAAAAGGAAGTTGGCAACAAAAGCCATGGTCTTAACCTCTTGAATGCCTGTGTCCCCACTTAAACATTGTTTTTTTTTTTTTTTCTCATTATATTTCCAGTCTATAAAATTTTCTGAACTTTTGACCGCTGTACTCAAACGAGTACTGCCTGTAATCTCTAAATATAGCCACAATTTCTGCTCAGTCACATGGTATATGTTCACCATGGCTGTAACACATAAATAATACACAACAAAATTCAAGATATAGTGGATACTGCAATGAGAGAAGAACAAGCGGGATTTTGAAAAAGGAGAAGCTGTCTTGACCAGGTATTAGCTCTAAGAAAGAAGAAGAGTATATTGAAAAGCAAGACCCATTAATCCTGAACTTCACAGACTTTAAAAAGGCATTTGATAGCACATGCAGAAATTCACTGTGGAGAATTTTAAGACTGTGGAATACCATCTAAAATTGTCAACATCATTAAGAATCTATACAAGGATAATGTTTGTGCAGCCAACACAGAAGAAGGAATGAGCGAATGGTTCCAGATTGAAAGAGGCATGAAACAAGGATAAGGATGTATACTTTCTCCTTGCTTTTTGGAATTTACATAGACTTTTTAATGAAAAAATGTTGCACAGGTAAAACAGACACTGGGGCATTGATTGGGTACATGGGACCCAACTAGAAGATCTTGATTTTGCAGATGACGTAACTCTTATCTGTGACAATGTGAATTTGGTGCGAGTAAAAAAAAAAAAGATACACTGGCTAGCAAAATAGGACTTGAAATTAACAAGGAAAAAACAAAAAATAATAAACCTTCCCATTAATCAAGAGGGGAAAAATATCCATGGAAGGAACAGCTGTTGACGAAACAATGTGCATACCTCGGCAGCTACATAGACCAGGATGGTGACACCAGAAAGGAAGTTAGAATTGTAAAAGCAGCATTAACCTTCAAGAATCTTGAGAGAACATATGGTTATAAATACACAGCACATGGTAGGAGACTGTGTGTATGTTTGTCTAAAGTTGGTACCTGCTAGAGAGACTGAATCTAAGCTACGGAATTTCTGTTATGACCTCATTTTTTTCCAGGTGTCATGATCCTCGTGTCGACTGAACAATTACTAATGACTTCGCTTTCAAACACTGTGGTTCAAATACTGGGTAATTTTCTTGTGATTTTTCTTTCTCTCTGAGTCTCACTAAAGTGCTTTGTCTACGATTTTTTTTTTTAGGTCTAATCCCACAAAACTGTGTTCTCTTACTTTATTGTAAAAGGGAGTGACAACTGTGGAATAACACGGTGTGCGGTTTGTTTTGATGCCATTACTTTCAAATTCTCACTCTATTCCACACAAGTCAGGCTGCACTGTTGACATCAACAAACGGTTCTGTATTAATATCTGGAACCGATTTGGTTTTTAAATCAGTTCCAAGTGGATACAACTCGTTTTTACTGAAAGAATCAGTTCCTGCTCACCTCTAGCAGTCACATTGCCTGGGGTGGATAAGAACCGAGTGGAGCAGATTGTCAGAAGTCTGTGGCTCGATCTATGGAGACAGTGAGAAAGTTGATCGAGGGGTTGGGTCCACCTCCTCCACCACCAGCTGAAGCCACAGACCCTGGAGTTTCTTTCCCCCCTCCCCCCCCCCCTCAATTTTCAGCCTTTTATTTACTCACCATCATCATTTTGTGCTTTCCCATGGAAGATTGACTGCAGTGAATCTCCACTCTGCTCTGCTTCTTGTCTTTGTAGAGCACTCGCCCACACTCGTCCCTGTTCACCTCTTGATGTTATCCACCCACTTAAGTCACCGTTGTCCTCTTGCTCTTTTCTCTTCGATCGTGCCCTCAAGAAGGGTCTTTTCAAGACCCAAGGAATGGATTATTAGAAGTGGCAAAATGTATAAACTAGGAAAAAAGTAGTAACATCTTTATTACCTAATGAGTGCACAGTTGTGATGTTTTGGCATGAGCCTTAATCATACAAAAACACAGGACAAAGAAATAGAGGAGATAAAGTATAAATTCCCATGAATGCTATGTTAAAAAAAAAGAATCAAATAAAATGAATAGAGCACTTAGCTGTAACTTGTAAGAAGCTGTGGCTTGCCTGACACTGTGTGTCAGAAATGCACATGGTGGAGTGTAGAGAGTATTTAAATGGATATTTGGGATGTGTAATAGGTGGGTTGTAACTGAGGGTGGTGTGTGGGGAAACTGTGGAGGGGAGAGAGAGTGATACAATGGTAATATAGCCAGAAGAAGGTGAAATAAGTGATTATATAGTTGGGGTAGAGGGGTGTGAGGAGGTTCTGAACTATGTGTAACAAGTGAGAAGGGAGTGGAACTTAGTGAGGAGGGATTGTGATTGTGGAAGAGGAGAATATTCGGTGTAGCTGAATAATGAGTTCAAACCATGTGGTTCCAGCATCCCATATTCCTGAATGTAGCGGTTCTCAAGCGCTAGGCGGCTTTTGTCATCTGCATGACGGCTGTTACCAGAAAGTCAGATTTACCTCTGTAGTTGGGGCCACTGAAATGATTCGGGACTGGTTTCGAAGCATGCTGGGTGATATCATACAGATGTTTCTGCATGCGGTCCCCTAATCTGAGGCCAGTTCATTTTATTTGATTTTCTTTTAAACATAGCATTCATGTGAATTTATACTTTATCTTCTCTCTGTTTTTTCATACTGTGTGTTTTTGTATGATTAAGGCTCATGCTGAAATGTCACAACTTTGTACTCGTTAAGTAATAAAGCTGTTCCTACTTTTTTTCCTAGTTTATACATTTTGGTATCACAGCTTTACTGCAGTGGCTCCGTGTATAGTTATATACTCATACACTATTATTAGAAGTGGCATATGGCTGGTTTCTAATACATTTTAAAACAATTTAATCAGTCTTCCATTCTCTTGTGCTGTAGTGCATGCATGATATAAGTTTTCATTTGTACATTACATGGGACCCAACTAGAAGATCTTGATTATGCAGACGACATAACTCTTATCAGTGACAATGTGAATTCAATGCAAAAAAAACAAACAGATGCGCTGTCTTCACTGGCTAGCAAAATAGGACTTGAAATTAACATTAAAAAAAAAATGAAAATTCCCATTAATCAATAAGGAAAAATATACACAGAAGGAACAGCTGTTGAAGAAGTAAACCAATGTGCATACTTTGGCACCAGGATTGTGACACCAGAAAGAAAGTTAGAATTTCAAAAGCAGCAATGACCTTAAAGAATCTTGAGAACATATGGGGCTCAAAAGTTATAAGCACAAAAACCAAGTTAAGATTATTCAATTCAGATGTACAAGGTCTGACAATTACGTAATGAGACTAATTCCACTTAAAAAATAAACAACAGTAGAAGATATAACACCTGTATTTTATTCAAAGTATGCCCCTTGTGCATTGATAGAGCACATGGCATGATCTAACAAACACTGGAACAACCTCTGCAGTTCTTTTGTTGGTATGGCCCTTAAACTCAATGTTACGGCCCTTTGGATATCATCAGTGTCGTCAAAGAAGCATCCTTTCAATAGTAACTTTAATTCTGGGAATAGAAAATAATTGCAGGTAAACAAATCTGGGGAATAGGGTGGATGGTTGCGAACACATATTTGTTTCTGGATCAAAATTTCCTGTACAATTACTACCCGGTGAGTTGGTGCATTATTATGAAGAAGGAAAAAACTGCCAGGTGCTGGATACTCAGGTTGAACTCCGAGAATCCTTTTCAATATACGTTTCAAATTACTTAAATAAACTTTGGCAGTGACAGTCTGTCCTTCTGGAATAAATTCTTTGTGAATAACTCCTTTGCTGTCGTACAAGCACAACAACATTGTCTTCACTTTTGACTTTTGAAGATGAATTTTTTTGCCTTTTGGTGATGATAATAAATGCCACTGAACACTTTGGCGTTTAGTTGTGGGATCATAGTGGAAAATCCATGTTTCATCCTCTGCAACAATCAGATTTCAGAAATGTTTATTTCTGTGACACATTTTGAATATGTATTTTGCGTACTCAATACGCTGATGTTTTTTGGTCATCAGACAATGCATGGGTACAAACCGGCAAGAAACTTTTTTCTTGCCCAAATCTTCCACTAAAATTTTACGAATGGTCTCTCGGTTACCACCAAATTCATCTGCCATCATCCTCACAGTCAAAGATCAATCTTCCTGTATCCGTTCTCTGACTTTTACAATGAGTTCCTCATTATGAACAGAAATTGGGCGTCCATGTCAAGTTGCATTTGTAATCGTTTCCATGCCACTTTTGAATAGTGAATACCACCTGAATATCTGTGCACGAGATAAACAATTATCCCCATAAACTTGTCGCATCAATTCAACTGTCTCAGTGGCACTTTTTCCGAGTTTTAAACAGAATTTAATGTTAGTTTTTTGCTCCATGTTGATTACGTGATAATGCAACTCTAACTAGGTCAACAAAATGGCAGCTTGTTTGTCGTCTTCTTATCGGGTGGCAATGAAAAGTTGCCAGATCATAGATGACGGTTGCCTCTTTGGATTCCATGCTTTGCTTCATAGATGGCATGTTTGACTTGGCCATAAAAAATCAGCCTCAATTATAGGACCTTGTAATATCCACCTTCATTTATGCAAGCGACAGCTGGAAAACAGCTAAAGAAATAGACAACAAATTAGACTTTTGAAAACAAATGCCTAAGGAAAATACTCTGTATAAAGTGGAACGAATTCAAGAACAATGCAGAGATAAGACCGATGAGCAAACAACATGTCTCATGGGTGATCAGAAAAGGAGATGGACGTATGTCGGTCATGTGATGAGAAGAAACAGAGAATCCTAAAACAAGCTATCAAGTGGAACACAACAGGCTGAAGAAAAAAAGAGGTCGAGCACGTGAAACTCTAAAGATGTTAATATTAAGAATGGCCAATTTAACAGGTATAAAATCCCCTTGATGAAGCTGAAAAGCTCGTCGAAAACTGGAAAACTTGGTGAACTACCATGCGAGCCCTATGTGACGTTTTAGACGACATGAGAAGGATGTAAGATGTGCATTACTGCAACTGTTTGAGTTTACAAAATGTGAAGATACCGGTCATATTTTACAGCCGACTATTACTTGGTCGTGCAATTTTGTTTTCATTTATAACTGTAATGTATTTATATTACAATACACCTAAATAATGCTAGCAAAACGAACAAGGAAAGATATTAATTAATTATACTTCAACTTAACCTCCCATTTCTCGATAATTGATTTGCATATTAATCAGCCTCGTTTCCAGTTCTAAAGTGGCGCCCGAAGATAACAAGGGAAGACGTTTAGAATAGTTGGTATTTTTGTTTAAACCGTCGTTTTCCACAACAAAATGCCAGTAAGTCGAGATGTTCGTAGTGTTTAAGTAAAATGTATATTTTAGATTTTATGTATAGTTTTGTCTGAAGAAATCAAATGGATCAACGAAAGCAAAGGAGGTCGTTCTTAATTGCGCGGTTTTTTTTTTGTTCGTACTTCCGAAGCCGCCATCTTAGCGTTGGAGGCATGCTTAAGTAGAGACATCAAATTTTTAACGCTTTATTTGAGTTATCGTGTACACAATCTGCATCTAACAAAAGTGAAAAAGTAACTTGATACAAAATAACTAATTGTTTTGAAAAAAAAATGGTAAGTTCGTATCCAATGTCTACTGTTAAGTAAATTCGTGGTCAACCACGCGGCATTGTCGTTTCGATTACGTTGTGAACAAAAAAAAAATTTTTAATTCATTTGACGAGGAATGAATACCTGCAAATAAATGTTTTTAAGATTTTAACCAGAAAGTTTTTATAGAACCTGCTTATTTAATAAATCTAAATCTAGTTACTTTAACAACTAAAGTGGAACGTATAATTTCCTTTTAAATCTGCACTTCCATAATGGCGGATGATTGTGTTTCGGACTCCGAGGTGCTGTCTAAATTTTCTCAGAATGCCCTTTCATTGGCTTAGCATTTACTGTACAGTGTAAAAATAAACTAAGTGGAGGATACAAATCACATGGATGTGTGAAAAAGAAAAGCAATAGGAGAATAACGAAATAGATATCATAAACTTTAGTATGAACAACTGTCTAGAAACGAAAGGACAGAACAGACGCGGCAGCGGCTCATGGATTGCAAATGGAAGCAGATCGAGTGCAGTTAGAATTAGTAGAAATGCTCCGTGGAGTTCGAGAGTAGAAAAATAGGAGAGCTAGCATTGATAGCAGTTTTAGTAGGCACTCCGACAGTAGCAAAATGGGTGATCTGTAGACAAAGTGTGCTAAACCTACAGCCATGCAATGATAATACTCAGAGTGGCTTTTTTTAAAATCATGAATGTTTAATTATTTTATGTAATAAACATTTCATGTGAATAATTTAGAATGCATACCATAAAATGTACACTTTTGAAGAAGGGGGGTAAATGTGGAATCTTTGCTAAATTCATAAAAGGTTCATTTTGCAGGAGATGGAAGTGACAAGGCATGAAAGGTATAAGACAGTGAAGAGATAGAAGGGATGAGACTTGTGAAAGACGAACCAAAATGAAAGAAGACTCAAAAGAACCATGTGAGGAGAGAAAAGCCAGGAACAGATGAATGGGGACATAATGTTCTGTAGCAGCAAATATTAAACAAAGTCTAAGTTTTAGACCAAGATCTCAGCAAACATAAACCTTCACAAAGGCCAGCTACCAGAGAATCTGATATTTGTCAGAATGGCATGTTAGGCAGTCCTGTGAAGCTTCATTCTAAAATGTATTGAAACGTGGATATCAGTACATTTTATAAGAGTACAATTGTCATGCTTGCATTCCTTGATAAGTCTGTTGATTTTCAGATTACCTTAGCATATCTGTATAGAGATTAGTGACAACTATTCTTTCATGTACCCCTTTTTTATGTTAGCATCATTGCATGTTTGCATCAATCTATGACATTCTAAGCAATATAATTGTTGGAAGTTTATTTAACCATGTTTGATAGTTAAAGACAGGAAGGTCTGCATTGGGTTATGCACCAATTTTGGCATAGAAGATATATTTATTTGGATATAAAAATTCTTTTTCTCTCTCTCTCTCTCTTTCAGTATCAAGGTGGTGGCGGTGGTTACGGAGGTGGAGGTGGCCGTTTTGGTGGCAGAGGGGGCCGTGGTGGTGGTAGAGGGGGTGGAGGTGGTGGAGGCAGGTTTGAAGATGAGTCAGACCCAAATTCAGAACAGTTTAGGAAGCTTTTTGTTGGGGGACTGAGCTATGAGACAGATGAGAGTGGTCTGAGGTCACACTTTGAGCAGTGGGGAGATATTGTTGACTGTGTTGTTATGCGGGATGCAAACACCAAGAGGTAACTAATTGAAATTGTAGATACATACTCCTTGCTGGATATTGCTTTTCTTACTGTAGCCAGCACAGTACATTCTTTGTTATATGCCATCTGAAATGCATTTTATTAGTTCGACTTGGTTCAGTTTTACATACAAGATTTGCTTGACAAGTAGTCATCAATATAATTTTTTATAATTATTATTTGGTAGCAAAATTGGCTGCGTTTGTGTGATGGTAGAGTCCTTGGAATTGGTGAAACATTGTTAACCAATGCCCAGCCCCACCCATCTGTTGATGCTGCTAGTAACACACTTGGAGTGGCTAACTGGGTACGGCTTACCATGGTCTCCATGATTGAGTCCATCAAGAAGCTTGCCTTTTTTATCCTCTGTGGATAGCCGCTGTAACCTGCTCTTAGTTCAGTACAGCACTTGTGCTTCAGAATCTTCATTGCAGTGGCTGCTAAGGACATTGTACTTGATGTGCAGGAAGATAGAACAACAAAAATTCTTTTTGACTTGGTGAAAAAAAAATTCCTTCATGTTGGTATTGTATCTTTTGAAATAAGGAAATTATTTTTATGAATTGTACATTTTACACTTGCTTTGTCATTAAGATTTTCTTATCGCAGTAGATTGCATACTTCTGCTACTTTGAATGTTAATCATTTGCATTTTGTCTACAGGTCCAGGGGTTTTGGGTTTATAACCTACAAAGATGCATCCATGATAGATGAAGCACAAAGCAACAGGCCACATAAAATTGATAACAGAGAGGTGGAAACTAAACGTGCTATGCCAAGAGATGTAAGACTTGTGGTCATGACTTTAGTTATGATTGAAATGTGCTGTTTTACAGTAACACTAGATATTTTGGCTAGGAGAGGGGAGCAGGCAGCAGCTTGGTCAGGCTAAGGTAAAGATGTACCAAGCTAGGGGTTCCATTCTAGTGAACTTAGAGGTGTGGTAGAGGATACTGTTATTAGATGCATAAAGCATGGTAGGTGACTGTTTTATGTTGTGAATCTGTAGTTCTCAAGCCACGTTTACTGTCATTTAGGTCTGTGTATGTTTGTGTTATTTAATATTTGGGATACAGCACTCAACAGGCCATATTTTGATACACAAGGATGTTGGTTTAACAGAGAAAAATAATAGTGATGGAATTTTTCCATAAGGACATTGGTGCTGAAAAAAATTGACTCGCACAGAGCAATTTATATCCTTTCTTTTGTGTACTAAAGAAATAGCACAAGTAAGCTAGTTTTGTGACAGCATGAGTTTGTAACCCTTACCTGACTCTGTAAAAGTGTGTACCTGGCAAACTGTTTCTGAGGAAGAGTCTCTGAAAGTGGAGAATATCTGTAGTTAAGGTTAGGAATGGCAATTCAACATACGCATGTGCCATTTGTCAATCAAGAGGGACGATGGATATCATGTCTTGGTCAATCCCATAAATAATGAATTTCACCAAGTCTACAGTGAATATTCCTATATGAAACTACAGGTTGTATTTTGTTCTGCTTTTTTTTTTTTTTATTTATTTATTTATATATTTTTTTTTTCCCAGTCTGCTGGGCTAAGTAACCACCAGTCAGTGAAGAAGATGTTTGTTGGAGGTTTGAAAGATGACACCACAGAAGATCAGATCCGGGAAGTCTTTGAGCAATTCGGCAAAATTGAAAATGTTGACATTGTCACAGACAAGGGTACAGGCAAAGTTCGAGGATTTGCATTCGTCACTTTTAAAGATTATGACTCTGTTGACAAAGCTGTGTGTAAGTTGGACACTTGTTTTATTAATTTTTTTTCCTTTTATGTCTGTGCTAAAATTTGTTTGTCTGTGCAGTAAATGGTTGGCTTCCCTTGTAGCTAGGGAAGGAAATGCAGTTTGAATACATCTGTCAGCTTCCTATAATACATTATTATTATTACTACTACTGTGAAATTGTTTATCAGAAATTTGTATTGCTTTTATGAGCTCTTTTATGTGTAATGGTAGAGAGTAGCAGATGTTCTGTAAGTGGCTTTGGTAATGATGCCAGTCTTCTATTTATGAGATTTGATAACATCTACCAGATGCAGGGCCAGAGCTGTGGAGTTGGTATGTCAGATTTTCTACTCTGACAGTTTTTGTGCCATTTTTTTTTAAAGTGCATTTATTAGCTCCATGCCAAATAGCTTTAGAGTCTTGACTTCACAGTTCCCTTGTGTATGGCAAGGCTTGCCAGAAACAATGCTTTGAAGATAAACAACTTAACAGTAACATAAATGCTACCCCCGTATTTTGGGAATGCACCTGAAAGCTCGTGATGAAATGAGAAGGAAAGGAAAAATATAATTTTTTGTATTAATACAACATGGTTTGATACATAATGGGGAAAAGAAAAAGAGGAAGACCAAAACAAAGATGGCTGCAAGACATTGACGATCTGGAAATGGATGCAACAGTAGCAGGCCATCTTGCTCACAACCGAGAGGCCTACAGGAATGCTGTTTGGGAGGCAAAGTTCTGCAAGGGACATGCAAATGAATGAATGAAATGATGGTTTGTGTTCGTTTGAAGCAGGGGCCTTTATGTTGTGGTTAGTCCTGTGAGCATTTTTGCTCACTCATTGATTTTTATTTCTGAAGTATAAATTTAAATTTTAGCCAGGACTTGCGTGTAAAAGGGTTCAATGGCACAGACTTTAGTTGTATGGAAATTCATTTATGAGCTGGATATTGTTAAACTGCATTTTGATTTATGCTGCATTTTCAGTGTTAAAAAGGCATGAATTGAATACAAGAAAGGTTGAAGTGAAGAAAGCAGTATCCAAAGATCAGATGGAAGGTATATATGATTTGTTACTGTATGTAGAGAATGTTATTTGGCTGTGTTCTTAAATAAATGATGCTTATCCTATGAAAACTTAAGGTGACACAGCATGCTTCTCTGTGTTTATCTCACAAGAGTTGCATCTGATACAACTGAGAGCAGCCCTCCAATGGCATGTGGAGTCAGTGTGCAATGAGATGATGTGGTAATGAACTTGAAATAAGCTACGATGGAACACAGAAGTTACTATGATTTATCATAGGAATAGGGTGAAGATTGAACATTTCTGTATACTCTGTTTACTGGACTGAATACATTTTGACTCAGATAGTAATTTAAGAAAATCAGCAGTTGCCACACATGAAAAAAAATTTGTCCTGCCACAGGCAAAAACGCAGATGTTCCATTTCTGGCAGAGTAAAAGTGCGGGTCTTGATATGTATAGTGGGTATGGTTGAAAAAGTGAATGTACCAAAGTATTTCCACTTTAAAAGTATACATATTATGCATCAAAATAACTGTTAATGTATGAATATTTCATAAGTGCACTTTTTGTTTGTTTTTTTTTAAGGAAAATTGAAATAGGAGAACACTTTTAGCTGATGATTGTGCCCTACCTACCATTGGCATGTCTAGATCTGCTCGTCTTGTGATGATATGTGGCATGCTCACTAAAATAATGTCTGAAATAACCTAACTACTTCCCCAGTCCATCTAATAAGTCTAGATTTACTAAGGGTACATTCAAGAACAGTTGTCTGGTCATAGGCCATGTCTGTATGCCTACGAAGTCACAAAAAGTTGAATATTCTCGATCAAAAAATTTGATTTTCACACTTGTTGCTAATAACACTTCAAGGGGAATGAAAAGGGCCACTGGACATGTGCAAATAAAACGTTTACAATAAAATGTTGCATAGGTTACTTTCATTTTTTCAACGAAGTGAAACATAGAGCCTTAAAGGGCAGTACATCAGGGATGCATAGACTGGAAGCAGCCCCAGAGGAATGTGCAGCATGGGAAGAGCTAAAGGGGGAAGTGTTTTGCATCTGAGTAGAAGCCATAAAATAAATTGTACCTGAAAAAAAAGTATGTTAGCTAAAACGACTGATACCATCAACTTTTTTTTAAAAAAATGTTGTATGTGTTAAAACAGATGGTTTTAGTTTTTGTTTGTTTTTTTCCTGCTAATTAAGAGTAGCCATTCTTTTGCCGCAAAAGTGCTCTCGAGTTCCATGTGTGGGGAGAGGTTTATGCTCCCTTCCTGGACAGCGAGAGTTAAGATGGTTCGATCCAGAAGGGGGTGGTTTGTCCATCAAGCGAAGCCTATAAATGGCTAGCCAGCTAGGTTTGTGCTAACGTGTAGGTGGTGTACTACAGTGTTGTCGATCGATGGTCTCGAAATTGATCCATCTCTCGGGTAGATGAGACTTGTTAATCTTGGTTGGTAGGTCATCTAGGAGAAGGAAAGCTCCTGGTCACTGCTGGCAATATTCTTCAGCTGCCGTGCGTGGGGTGAAACTCCTCCCGGCCAATGAAGAAAATTCGATTAGGGGCGCCGCCATGGAAGGGATTAACTCTTCCAGTGCCACAGGAATAAATGCAGACGTTCAGTTGGGTGGCGGAATAAAAGCGCTGGTCTTGATATGTATATGGGGCATAGTTATAAAATGGAATGGAAAACAGTATTTCCATGCACTTCCGTGTATTTATTATATTTCAAAATATAACTAAATGTATGAAAATTTCATAAATGCAGAGTTTTTTAAGAAAAAAAGTAGTAGTGTGGTGTTTTTAGACAGTGATTATGCTCAGCTCACCATCAGCTAGGTCTAGATCTACACATCTGAGATGTCTAGATCTACTTGTCGATCTCGTATTGTGATTCTATGTTGCATTCTCACTAAATTGTCTGAAATAATCTCCAGTCGTCTAATATGTCTAAATCTACTTGTGATACATTAAAGAGCTGTGGGGTGGTCACAGGCCATGTCCATACCCCTATCTACATTGTCAAAAATTGAAAAATTTCGGTCTTTCACTTCCTTTTTCTCGCTCAGCATCGCTCGTAACTAGACACTCTTTCGACACTTTGAAAAATTTCACCAGAATCACTGACGAAATACATACAATCTAAATGTTACACCAGTTCTTTTATTGAAACAAACCAATAGTCGCTATATCAACAAAGGCACAAATCAGAAAACCGGAAGGGTCGCTACAGTGACCAAAGGCATGTGAAGAGTTAAGTGAAGTAGCCAGTAGTCTCGCGGTCAGGGCTACTCATATCAAGGCACCTCTGCTTTAGAGGCTGGCCACGTCCTATATACACACCCATACTGGGGCAATATGCTTAAACCGGCTTAACTCACTAGTGGTGAGAATTCGTCCTCCTGGACAAAAGCTCAATCATGGTCACCACCAAGAAGGATAGTGGCCATGACCACACGATGCTGAAGTCAGAGACACTGAACCAGTGCAGTCTAAATAGGCACCACCTCTCACCCAGTGGGGATATATTCATATCCAGACTATGTCGAGGTTTTCCAGTGAGGAAGTCCAACTCTAGACTAAACTGGTGCAATGAAAACCACAGTGTCGCATAATAGCTTTAGAATGGCATTTTTGCTGCCTGTGACTGCTGCTGCAGTTAGTCAGAAAATGGGTGATATAAAAATATTGGGGGGGGGGTGTGTGTGTGAGATAGGAGACAAATCACTGCCCCCATTTGGAATCCAGGATGGTCTATATGACACTCAACATACACATACAGGACACATTTCTTCACATGTGTTCTGAATTGACATCTCTTGTTTGTGCAAACTTTCATATACGTAACCAGCAGGTTTGGATATTTGTTGATTTGCAAATTCGTGGTTTCAGGTACAGGTCGGGGTGGTGGATCATCTGGGAGAGGAAGAGGTAGAGGTGATGCTTTCGGAAGTGGTGGTGGAGGAAGTGGCTTTGGTACTGGTGGAGGATATGGTACGTTAATGAGCACAGACCATAGGCAAATAATTTTTTTTTTTTTTTTGCCCTGAACAAATAGGATAAATACTATTGTAAATCATGTAATATGGTTCTTTATCAGAGACTTCTTTTTCATTTTTTGGTAGCAGCTTCCAGAAGATATGGTAAATATGGTAAGTAATTTGTGCTAAATAATTTCAGTTAGAGGACTATTCCAAAACCAGCCTCTGATTGACTGGTTTAAAAGAGAAAAAAAAAAGTTAAAAATAGAAAATTTTATTGCATACAAAGTTTATATAACTGCATTACTTTTTCCATATTGACCGTATCCAAATTCAGGCATGTGGAGTACCGTGGCTCCAGCTTTTGCAATCCCTTGTTAATAGCATGATTAGAGTATCCAGTCAGTTGTTTACACCATTTATCATTGGTAATCCAATCTATCTCTGACAATTCAAAAAAGACTGTGCCTCAAAATTTGAGGAAGTTCATTAGAAATAATCTGGAATTGTGAAGCAATGTTTTTCACTCATGACTTGAGTTTATCAGTCACATGTGGGTGTTGCCATTGCGTCCCTCTTCATCTGTGTACCTGTCACTGGATTTCTTGCACTGGCCCCTCTCAGAGCTCTCACATTATCACCGTGCACACGACACATCCAGCACTGAATCTCAACAGTGCTGTGTCCTGCTTGCATAAAACTAGGATTACCTGCATTCCTTGAAATTTCTCATGACAGGATTTCATGGTCCTTCCTGGGAAGTAGAGGCATATTCCCAGAAATTACTTAACGGAAAACAAAACTCATTTAATGCTTAACTAATACTTTATTATTTATATTGAAAAAAGGTATTTATCATTCAACTTAAGATTTGTACGTTTGCTATTTGTGAAGTGTACAAGAAATGACAGAAAGAGTAAAACTGTTATGAACGTTAAGTATATTTACAAAACAGGATTACCTTTTTTTACTGTTATAAAGATATACATTCATTCATTCATTCCTTTGCATGTCCCTTGCGGAACTTTGCCTCCCAAACAGCACTCCTGTAGGCCTCTCGGTTGTGAGCAAGATGGCCTGCTGCTGCTGCATCCATTTCCAGATCATCAACGATGTCTTGCAGCCATCTTCGTTTCGGTCTTCCTCTTTTCCTTTTTCCCATTATGTATCCTTCCAATACGGTCTTCTCTAAATTATCATGACGTTTAATGTGGCCAAAATATTTAAGTTTTCTCTCTTTAATCCTCTTTACTAGCCAGCCTTCTTCAATATTAAGCTCTTGTAGTATAGATATATTTGTTCTTTTTTGTGTCCACGATATTTGGAGAACTCTTCTATAGCATTTACATTCAAAGGCATTTATGTGCTTCTCAGCTGTTTTGTTAAGTGTCCAGGTCTCACAGGCATATGTTGCGATGGGAAAGATGCATGCCCTTAAAATTCTTATTTTTGTGGTTCTGTCTGCTCCTCTCCACAGATTCTTTATTTGTTTTACTTTCTGAAGAGCAATAGATGTCCTCCTTTTAATTTCCCGCATTAAAGATATACACCATACAGAAATATATTTTTTTTAAAGTTTAACCATTTATACAATGACTTGATGAAGCTGAGACGACAATACTTTTATCACTGAACCTAGTTTGAAGTTTAGTATTTAAAAAGCCTTCGCATTAGAAAATGCACTCTCAGATTTAACAGAGGGTGATGAAATCATTTTGAGGACACTGCACAAATCAGAGTCAAATCCTTTTCAGGGCAAAAGGAGAAAGGCAGGAGTAGTTGCATGCTTTTAGTATTCACCGGTGTTAAGGTACTGGATGAGTCCCCACCAAAGTTTTATTTCTTTCATTAATCCTTTGTTTTATAGAATTTATCAGTTTCTCAGTTTTTGTTGATATAGATCTCCTATTATGGAAATAAATACTACTCTGTCTCTCCAGTGCATTGTTTTCTGTGCAGTTTTAGAAGGCTCAAAGTGGCATCACATCTTTCATCTGTTCAGGCTGTTTATATCAATTGACACTTTAGAAACTGCAGATCTTAATTCCATGAAATGCTCAGGCACTGGCAATAAACTGTTCCACCAGGATCTTGAATCCAAAATGATTTTTCATTTGCCATATTCAGATTTTGCTGCATCTCATTCTTGAAACTTTCTAAATCATTTTTACAAGTAATACTTAGTGATGGGCACTCATCAAGAGAGAATCAGAACTCGAGTCCATCAGCAAGTTGGAACAAAGTTTCTCGTTTAATTTGAGCTTGAATTGTATCATATTGTTTACATACAATATCATTAACAACACCTGAATTAGCAGAATGTGAGTAATTTATCGATGACTTGTCTGTCAGCTGAGGGTATTTTTGGTGACTGCACCAAGTCCATCAGCAGCAGCAAGGTTACTTTAAGTTAAAGAGTTTCTTTATTAAGTAAGCAAACTGCAATGACACACTAAGTATTTTATTGTTTTCCTAGTATTTCCCAGGACCATTTGCTATTTCTAGGTAATTAAATAGCAAAAAAAAATAAATAAATTAATGGGATCCTGGGGAAGGAAACTCTATAGACATTCACACCACAGACCTCACAGCCGGCAGAAATGGTGATAATACAGGTCCCATGTTTACTCAGTTGCTGCTCTTGCACAACTGAACACAGTGGGCTGTGGGTTGGCATGTAATGAGATAACACTAGCTGCTACTGGAAGTGCTGTGTCACAGTTGATTTTTTACAGCAAATCGGAGGTTGGTTTTGAAATTGCCCGCATACATTCTTTGTGCACCTGAATAAAGTTACACTTGAATTGAGCCATTATAAATTTGTGAGACATAGTTTGTTATAAAAGACTTCTTTTTCGTCTTTGGCAAAAGCTGCTTCCAAAACATTAGGTAAGTAATTTGTGCTAAATAGATAGTTCATGTGTCTAGATAAATATAATTTAAATAGTATCGTTTTAATTATATCGTTGTAAATCTGTGTGATGTAGCTTCTCATCAGAGACTTCTTTTTCATCTTTTGGCAAAAGCCACTTACAAAATGCTAGGTAAGTAATTTTAATGAGTTCTTCATTAGTAGCATAGCTTGAGTGAAATTTTACAGATATGTTACTTTGACTGAGTACACATATGGTGTTACTGTAATCTGTCAAAAATGATGAATGAAAAAAATGATGGTATGGTTTTTGCCTAAAACTTAGTTGTAAAATTTTGTTGTTGTTGGAAAGTGCTTCCCCTATTGTATGATTCAAGACTTTCTTAACCTGCTTGTATTTGTAGTTTTATGCTAACAAAAAAAAAAAGAGTTAGCAGACATGGCATATTGTCTGTAGAGATTGTGTTGATGTATATTTTGGGAATTGTTTTCAGGAAGTAGTGGCTATGGCGGAGTGAACTATGCTGGTAGTGGAGGCTACGGTGGTGGATACATGGGGCAGAATTGGGGAGGTGCAGGAGCTGGCTATGGTGACTACAGTAAGTTCATTTTGTTGTAAGTGCCGACTTGCATGACTCTTTGTGTTCCAAGCAGGGCATAGGATTTCTCTAACGTTGTATTTGTTGCTCAACTCTGTTCTCCATATTTTTCTGATGTAGTTTTGAAAATTTTCTCATAAAGTTTACTTTAATGAATCATTAGACTGATGTAGTGCTTGATAGAAGCTTTTATGATTGGGTAGGTTAGGAGACAAGTGATGTTCAAGCTGAAGGCAGTGTCTTATTTCTGCTAATGCAGATCCAGTAGTAGAAAGGTGGTAGAAAAGATAAGCGAGGCAGACAGTCAAATCACAGCACCTGGTCTTGAGGTCGGCCACGTCCTAAGTGCACTCATATCTGGTGAAATGCCAGAACCGGCTTAAACCAGAGGTTAAGACACTGTTGGCAAGACTCTTTGAGTGCTGCGCATGGAGTGAAACTCCTCTCGGTCAAAGAAGAAGTAAGGGTTGCTGTCCGGTGCCGATGTGAAAAGATGAAGGAAAGGATTAAGTGAAGTTTAATCGGCATGTCCAGTAGTATCACTGCGAGAGCTACACATACTACGCCGCCTCTGCTCTAGAGGCTGGCCACGTTCGAAATACACATACACTGGTGAAATATGCCTAAACCGGCTCACACCAGGGGTGAAACTTGAAGGCTACGCATGCCGCTGTACCTCTGCTCTAGAGGTCGGTCACGTCCCAAACACGCCCATACTGGGATAATATGCCTAAACCGGCTCAACCCAGGGGTGGAAGTCACTAGTGGCGAGGATTCGTCCTCCTGGACAAAAGGTCCATCCTGGTCACATTTAGGTAGGGTAGTGGCCACAGCCACAAAATGCTGAAGTTGGAGACACTGGACCAGGGCAGTCTAGATAGGCAACCACCTCTCACCCGGCGGGGATGTATGCGTATCCTAATCACGCTGAGGTTTTCCGATGAGAAAGTCCAACACTGGACTGGATGGGCAACCACCTCTCACCCGGTGGTGATAACGGGTATCTCAAAACACATAGAGGTTTTCCAGTGAGAAAGTCCAACTCTGTCCCAGATGGGCTACCACCTCTCACCTACCAAGAATACAGGCTCAAGCCCTGCAATGATCAGGACCACAGACATAAATTCAATAGTAGAAGCGAACGAAGAAGAAGCCTCTACCAAAAAAAAAAAACTGCTACTACTGAAAACTCTACCTAACCGAGACTCTCTCTCTCTAACACATCGTAAGGCTCCATCAAAACAAGTAAGGCTCTCTTCTTTCTAATCATGAATGGTATTTATGCTCTCCCTACCCACTCAGTTTTTTCCATTCTGCACACTTATCTCACAAACACACACACACCCCCATGCTCTCAACCAAATTACCTTTCAAACAAGGGTACTCTATTAATTATTTCCCGAGTACCAATACTGCTTATATCCCATAGCCAAGAGAATGCTGCTATATACATCTAGACCTATTAAATGGACTGGAGAAGTAGTTAGAAGGTTATTTCAGACATTATTTTAGTGAAAATGCCACCACACGGCGAGATGGAACGAAAATTTAAGTAGATCTGGAAATCGCCGATGGTAAACGTACATCTGGGCATCGTCGATGATAAGCACTACATAGTTATCAGCTAAAATCATCACACTACTTCTTTTTTCCTAAAAAAAACTTCATTTATGGTATTTTCATGCATAATACTTTTAAAGTGGAAATACTTTGTACCTTCACTGTTACAACTATACCCCCTGTACATATCAAGACTCACACTTTTTGTGTGGCACTGACGGGAATGTCCGCGTTTTTTTTTTTAGGTGGCTCGGATAGAGTTAAGTTTCTTGGTTGGTTTCGTTGGGCCAGTAGGTGCTTCTCTGTGTTTCAGTTATTCCATGGAACCATCCTACTTTTATCTTTCGTTTCATGAAATTTTCAGGCGGTAACTGGGGAGGTGGAGGTGCCGGTGGAGGTTTTGGATCAAACTACGGTGGTGATTATGGAGGTGGACCTATGAAGGGTGGCGGCAGCGGATATGCATCTCGTGGTCAGGGACCTTATGGAGGTGAGTAATTGTCTGGGATTTCACAGAAGACAACCACAGGGATGTTCAAAAGTTGATTTTAAGACTGCCACGTTGAAAGTAGTTTACTGGCAGATTCAATAATTGGATTATCAAATTATATTTATTATTCCTTACTGGCAATAATGTGTGGTACATTGATTTTTGCAATGTACCTTTTGGCTGGGTACCTTCAGACTTCAGCACCTTTCCTTACTAGGGCAGACTGTGGTCTTCCTCGGCTGCCATGAAGACAGTGGTGTAGGCTGGCCTGGCCAAAACTTTGTTTTCCAGCCTCTGTTCTCCATGTCAGATCCAACATGCGGTGCTGGCTGGCCAGGCGGCTTTAAGACAGTTCCACAGAAACACTCCAACTTTGGAATGAGGAATCGGATGAGTGCCTCAGCGATATCTTCTTCTTCGTTCGCATTGTCTGTCTATACCTGCAGTAATATCTCTTGGATAAATTTCACTTGTTTTTTGTAATTCATGTATGGAACCGTAGAGCTTATCTTCTTTAGTGGTTTCACTGAGCCAGTAATTATTTCTCAGTGTTTCGTAGTTGATGCAGTTCTGGAGGATATGTTCCACAGTTTGGGGCACCTGGGCACATGTACATAGATTAGTAGTACCAACCGTAAAATTTTGTATATGACTTCTGAGTCGGGTGTGTCCTGTTCGGAGACAGAAGATGGTGACTTGTTCCTTTCTGTTTAGCATGTGATAGTCATCATGTGGTGGTGTTTGTGGCTTCCTGTAGGTTTTTATCATGCTTTTCTTCTGATTATAGGTGATTGGTATGTCTGGTTGCTCCATTTCAGTGCCCTCTTTGGCCAGATGGTCAGCTTTCTCATTGCCTGGTATCCCACAGTGGGAGGGAATCCATTGCAAAGTGACTCCATGTTGTAATCCAATTTTTGACAAGGCATCCTTAAGGTCTGGTAGTTTGTTGCATTGAAGAGCTTCCAGTACTGATCTTGCATCTGTGAGAATTACTACAGGACATGTATCAATTCTGATGTCTGATAGTTTTTCAACTGCAGCAATAATTGCCCTAACTTCTGCATCACAGTTGTTGCAGTATTTTCCAGTGGGTATGGAAATCTTGTCAGTGGTGTTGTTTGGATATTCAATATGTGCTCCTGCCCCTCCATTCTTTATGGCATTGTGTGCAGATCCGTCTGTATACACAGGTATCCAGGTGTCACATGGATATTTGTCATCTAACACACTAAGTATGGCTGTTGATCTTACAAGGCTGCTTTGCATCTCACCATTCAGCACACCTTTCACTTCAGTCTGAATAGTTATTTGTGTATAATCTGCTTCTTTCCATGGTATATGCTCTGGTACAGATGATAATGGAGCGACTACAGTTGGAAGGTCAGGTATCAGCTTACGCATACGCTTGGCCTGGTGAATGAAGCTGCTTCTTTTAAGCCGTCTTAATGCCAAGTTCTTTCCTTCAGGGGATGGCTTACAGAGCTAAGCTGGCTCTGTTTTGTTTACATTAATCTGATAGCCATTGTTGTAAAGACCCATAGTCTTGTCACGTCCTAGATTCATTGGTCTCACACCAGATTTTCCTCATCTCTGCTGGCAATTTCTGTATCCCCATCCATCCACCAACCTGACTTTACATTTTACAAAAGCAACAGTTACAATTAGTGTGGTTGCCACAGGTTTTTGGACTACAGAAGTAGAGTTTTTAAGCAAACAGATCTGTGTTCCCTGCCTCACAAAGACTACGTTAAGATAAGTATGTTCTTAACACAGTTGTTCCCAGGGAATTATTCCTTATAAAATTTATTACTTTATTGTAATTTATACAGTATTTCTTATACAGTTTCCAGACTATGAATACATAAACATAATACACTTATAAATTAGAGAAAGTATAAAGCCTGGCTTGACCTTGTTTTATTTGTTGTATGCTCAATTATTTTTTTCTCTCAGTTAACACTCATTTACTTATGCAAATATTATAGACTTCTTGTAGGTAAATGTCTTTTTGTTTTTGTTTTTTATTTTTAAAGTCTGTTATCTGTTACCGTATGCTTAGACATAAGTCCATGTGGTGGCTCGTTTTTAAAATTGCCAGTATCAGCCATAGAAAATTATACTTTTGTGGAAACATTCTTTATTTCATTGGTGACGCTAATGTTAAACAGTAGTCTGAGATTGGATGAATTAGTGTTTAGTGGGCTATGGTTTGCCTAGTCCAAATGTATGTATCACCTCTTCATTACAGCTATCATTTTTCACGTGAGTCTGTTATTTTCATACTCTTATTTTCCTGACATTTGAGACATTTTTTTTTATATGCAGGTGGCTATGGACAAGGAGGCGGTGGCTATGGTGGAGGTGGTGGCGGCGGTTACCGGCGTTAAGTCGCCTTCTGCTTTTGAAAGATCATACAGGTAAGTGTGGTTTCTTAAAGGGCTTTCATTTCCGGGCAGCTTTTAAGCCTTAGGAAAATGACCTTAACATGCTGTATTTATTAAGTTTATTTTGGGGGGTGGGGGGTCTAGCAGGTTAAGTATGTTAATCATATGTTCTAGTTAATGGCCATATGTTCGAGTTAATGATAGGGTCATATTAGCAACAAAAGATTAGCAGTGTGATTCTACTTCAAGCTGTTTCAACTCAGTAACAGTCTATGTAAACCACTCCATTGTATTTTTTAAATTGTTAACATAATATTGTTTTGCTTATTTCAGTGTAGTCTCTTTCAGGTGCCTCATGTTAACTGCTGTTTCCTTTCCTTACTTCACTTATAGGCAGGCAGGCAGGCAAACAGATTGTAAACAGATTAAGGATACTAGAAACTGAGGAAGATAGCAGGCATGAGGCTTAGATAGGGTTGTATGGCTCACAGCCTAGGGAAAAGCATCCTATCTAGTCACTCAGTCTTCAAATCATCAGTTGCAACATTAGGGCCCCCTCACTAGCACAAGCAGTTCAGGCAATCTTCTTGAGAGTTAGGAGGCAGCTCAGGTAGAAGCTCTCATACATTAAGTGTAAATGTCAGAAATGTGTTTAATCGTTGTTCTTAGTTACCTTTCAAATGATTCTGTTGAATTTTTTTTTTATTGTAATTAGATATTTGTTAAGGAAGATACAGTTAAGAATATTCTGTCAACACTTTGAGGGAAGATTAATTATTAGTCTAGTTTGAATAGATACAGTAATAATCTGGTTTGAATTTCAGAGTGAATATTTCATTTTGGGTGCTAGGAATTCTTATTCCAAAGGGGAAAGTTTAGTAGAGTATTGATAGTAAATAGAAAATTTAAGCTTTTTTTTTTTTTTTGCAAAGGAGTGGGAATGTCTTCATTACATTGTGCCTGCCTTTGAGAGTGTTAAGTCTGATTGCTGTAATGTGTTTTATTAGCCTGCATTTATTTTATTTACATAGTTTTGTGTAGGCCGCCTGCTTAGGTTTTTTTTTCTTCCTTGAATCTTTATTCATATGCTTTATATTTCTTCAAGTTGCATATGTAAATATCATTTTGCTTTTAATTATATATTAGTAGTGTGTGAAGGAAAGTGGTGTGTTAGAAGTAAAAAGAAGAGAAATGTTGGTTTGTAATAATGGTGGTATCATCAGTACTGGTTGTTTTTCTCTTTTTTTTTTTTTTTTCCTTTTTTCCTCTACTTTTTTTTTTCTTCTCTGCCTTTCTTTAATGTCATATTGTGAAATAAACATTGTTGTCCATGTGAGGAGTGTTGTTATTTCTGTGTATGTGGAGTGTGGGAAACGTTATGCAATATACATCATCTTAAGTGGTAACAAGTATTTTGGGCAATTGCTGATCTCTTTCAGTTAACTTTTTATTTTTTTTTTTTTTTTAAGTTGGTGCCCATAGTTTTCAGAAAACCAGGCATCATATTGACTTACACTAACTTATGCTGTACTAAGAGTTAGTGTAGTAGCTATAGGGCGCAGGTTCTAGAATTGTCTCAATTTGTAGGTTAAAAACAATATGCAAGTATGCTTTACTGTCATAAGACGAAGTGATATTTTTTTGTGCTTTTATTCAAGTACAAGAAATGAGAAGGAAATTGGATGCTACAGAGGAGAGAACAAAATTCGCATAATAGTAGTATAGGTAAATGATAGCATATTGAATCGTGTGACAATAAAAGCATTGGTTGCTGAGAAAAAAAAATTGAATAACTTCTATAACACAGCTAGTTTAATGTAACAAGAAAAATGAAGTGGGAAAAGTAAATAGTGTATCACTGTAAACGAAGCAATGTCTCTTTACTGAGAGGAGGGGAAGGATAACTCACTTTCAGCAGCATTGGATGTATTACTGAATTGATGATGCAACCAGAATAGTCCTTACTTGCTAAAACAACTGAAGAGTACTTAAAACAACCAAAGCATATTACACACATTACCAAAAGCCTTGCAACAGACAAGAAAAAAAGTCTGGTCTATTGAACTGTCCTACGTGAGAAAAATCTCGAGAAACACCACAGCAGCATTGCACAGCAACCCTAATCGCATTCTCGTATTTCCTTCATTGGCCAGGAGTAGTTTCACCCCATGTGCGGCAGCCGAAGAATTTCACCATAACAGTGAAATGATTTTCATTAAATTTGGTTTAGACATTTTTTCTTTGTGACTGAAGCCTTTGTTTCAGTAAGGTGTATGGCCTCCTCTGGCCTGTATCAGAGAACAACATCTCCTTGACATGGATTCGATTAGCCGTTGGATCTGTTGTTATGGGATGGCTGCCTGCTCTTCCCGCAGTGCAAGAGACATGAGGAAACCTTTCCAATGCTAGCACAAGGAACCGTGACTGGACAGTTGTTACGGCCAGCAGATTAGAACTGGCTTAGTCCCTGCCTCACTTCCTTTATAGTGCTTATAGTAACAGGCTTACCATGGACCTCATGGCAGTGACATCTGCCAAGAAACATTTTTGTGTCCATTCCAGGTCTTCGAGCTGGCCTGGCTGTTGTAACTTGTTTCCGATTTGATAAATTGGTAGTATTGAACTTCCTTATGGCAGCACCTGCTTGCCGTCCCAGGTAAAGAACAATAACGTTAACATGCTCTATAGGTAACAGAGCTAAAAAAGAATATTCTAGGTATAAGAAAGAAAGAGAAAAGGTGTGTAATCTTTGAAAAAAATTCCAACTGAAAACTTTAAAGTTCATGCAACTATTATAGTGTTTATGTGCTGTTCCTTCTATGTATACTGTTCAAAAAAAGAAACACAGCACTACTGTAGTTGTAATGAACACCAAATTTCAAACTTGTAATTTTATTTTGCGGAATTCTTCACCAAGACCGCCCTGTGATCCTACTGAATCTACTCCTGTGGTCCACAAGAGGTTCAGAGTATCATGGGGCTTGGGCCTGTATTCTCGGTGGGTCACAGAAGCAGGATTGTGTGACACTGGTTTTTGTTGCACCAGTTTAATCTAGAGTTGGACTTTTTCACCGAAAAACCTCAGCGTGATTAGGATATGCACATATCTCCTTGAGTGACAGGTGATTGCCTATCTAGACTGCACTGGTCCAGTGTCTCTGACTTATGCATTTTGTGGTCGTGGCTGCTACCTATCCTAGTTGTGACCAGAACAGAGCTTTTGTCGCCACTATTAAGTTTCACCCCTGGGTTAAGCCGGTTTAAGCGTATTATCCCAGTATGGGCGTATTTAAGATGTGACCGACCTCCAGTGCTGAGTTACAGTGAATTCGGTAGTCATCAGGTTACGCCATTTTAGGCATATTTCACCAGTTTGGGTGTATATAGGACGTAACCAGCCTCTAGAGCAAAGTTGCCATGGTATGAGCAAGACAGCTAGACATACCGATTATTATCATTTCCATCACCTTTTGCACAGCAACCCTAATCGCATTTTCTTCATTGGCCAGGAGTAGTTTTCACCCCATGTGCAGCAGCTGAAGAATCTCGCCATAATAATGAAATGATTTTCATTAAATCTGGTTTGGACTTGAACTCTGGCCTGTATCAGAGAACGGCATCTCCTTGACATTGATCCGATTAGCTGTTGGATCTGTTGTGGGATGACTGCCCACTCTTCTCGCAGTGCAAGAGACAACTGTTGGAGATTGGTAGGTACTATGTCTTGCTGGTGGACGTGTCTGTTGAGTTCATAAGTGGGTTCGTGTCTGCTGACATGGATGGCCACAGAATGGTCTGAACATTGTTGTCAGCGGGGAACTGAGTGGTGACTTGTGCTGCATGAGATCGAATGTTATCCTGCTGAAAAATCGACCCTTGTGCAGCCAGAAGTGGAAGGATGTGAGGACGAAGAATTTCAGCATCCTTCATTTTGCACCAGGTCACTTCTTCCAATGAAGTTGATTGTCCCCCACGCCAGTACACCACTACTATGTAGAGGAGCTTCATCCATGCAGTTCTGGCCGTAGCACTCATGGACTCTGCGATAAACTCTTCTCTGTCTATCGTGTCGCTGACGCAGAAAGAATGATTCATTGCTAAATAAGCCCTTCTCTAATCATTCACAACAGTCCATTGACATTGCTGATTCACAAATTGCAGTTGGTCCATAAGAAAAGGACCTCTGTAGGGTCTTCTAGCACAAAAGACCATCGTCATGCAGCCGGTTCCTGACCGTTTTATCTGAAATTCGACGAGCTGCTGTCATTGACCGGACTGTTGAGGATGCAAGTCAATTCTTGAGGTGACACACCCATATGAAGCGGTCTTTGGCAGGAGTTATGGCTATGGGTCTTCCACTGCGCTGCCAGTCTGCAGCTGAGCCATTTTTTTTTTATCGTCCCCAAAGGCGACTAATGTTGCTTCTAACCACGTTAAATTGTCTGGCCACTGCATTTTGTGACTGTCCAGTCTGTAACTGCCCAATGATGAGTTGTTATGTAGTGGGATGAGTCATACTTGCACATTGAATTTTTAAATGAATTGATTTGAGGAGCGTCAATCTTTTATAGGAATCAACACTATGGTCAGTGAGTTTTGTGTTCAGTAAGTTTCACAGGATTCTCATGAACCTGTCATGAGTTATTTGTCAAAAATGCTGTTTTGGCTAGTGTTGCCTTTCTGTGCTCATGAATCACCTGCTGAGTACAATTCAGGTCAGCATGTGAAGCTGATGTCCAAGTGAACATTTCAGGCAGTTTGCCTTTGTCTGATCAGCAAACTGCACTTTAAATCGCAACATTGCATTTGTTGGTTCCTTTTTTTAAAACAGTATACTTCTAATTATTGAATCTGGTAAACTAGAAATGGCCAAAACCCTGTCCCATCTGTGTGTGCGTGTTGGTGGATGAGGCTTGTAAGGGCTAATGGGTTTAGGTTTGTGATGTAGTTTACTGAAATGCAAAGTTTTCTAGGCATGCCACAATAATTCATTCCCAGTACAACATTATGCCTGTGCTTGAGTGTCCTCATGGCATTGACTGCTTGAAAAACAAAAAAGGAATACAGCCTGCTTTCAGTTCCAAGGTTGTTCTACTTCTTCAAATAAAATATATTCATTCTTCATCAATTACTTATTTTTGTGTATGTAATAATGTTAATATTTTTTAGAAATATATGCAGACATCAACTGAAAATTTAGATAAGATTTATTTAATGTAGATATTTAATAAACACTCAGTAATTTTATACCTTTGCATGAACTGTGTCAGGTTGTTGGGAGTTGGCAGCAGAATGGATTTATCATATAAATACCACATACTAAAAGCATTTTGTGTGCTTCATCATAACACTGTATTCCCCAATGTGCCTTAATGGCATAGAAACGGGATTTCTTGTGAGAAAGTTTGATAAATGAAAACAAGAAGGAAGCTACTCTATACGTTAAAAATACAGGTTAGGTTACAAAAGTGCTATTATTTTGTTCAGGATTTGTCTAAATATTGCCCTGAGCATTAATTTGCGTGGATGCGCAAGGTCTACCAACCATACCTGTGTTGATTTAGAATGAAAGAGTTAACTTCTCAGATGAGCATATCACTTACAGATTAGCCATCACATCAGCAGTTCTCAACCCCTCACACTGCGAGCCAAATTTGTGTGTGTGGAGGAGGGAAATGTTGCTGTTGCGAGAGGATACGAAAGATGAACCGCTTCATCATTATATTATGACCTATGTGAATCTCCGCTGTTTCTCATCTTTATACAGCACTTGGCCAAGCTGGTCCCTGTCCATCTCTCGATTTTGTCCATCTATGTTGCTGTTGTCTTCTTGTTCTTTTCCCTTTGATCTTGCCCTTAAGGAAGGTCTTCAGTGTATTATTGTGCCTTTTGACATGCCCAAAGTGTCTTAGCTGTTTTGTTTTTTATGATTTTCAGTATTTCTCTTTTCTCTTCTGTTTATCACTTTGTTCTTTTCTGTTAATGGATTACATCATTTTCTTCTATTTATCCACATTTCAAGTGCCCCATTTTTCTTTTCTGTTGCCTTATTGGCTTATACACCATAAAGGAATATTGAGTATATGTAGCATTTTATGATATGTTAGTCTCGGTTGCTGTGATATTTATTTTGATGTAAGGATCTTCTTCATTCTGTTGAAGGTGTTTTTTTTTTTTTTGCCAATCTTATTCTTCTGTTAATTTCCATTTCATATTTTCCGTACTCTGTTATTATGCGTCCCAAATACCTGAAGCTTTTCACCTGTTCAAGTAATTCTCCATTTATTTTATATTTACTTCTCTGCTGATTACCATAACACGTGTCTTTCTGATAATTATTTCCAGTCTATACATTTGACTTTCTTTGTGTCACTAGATTCTGTAGGTCTTTTGTGCTCGCCATCAGCACAGTGTCATCTGCATATCTTAGGTTATTGATTGCCATTTCATTAATGTTTAGTCCAGGCATTTGCTTTTTTTTTTCTTCCAAATTATTTTCGAGCTTCTAACATTTCTATACTGATAATTGTCCAAGCCAGTATCTTTAGCATGTTTCATTGTTCTCATGCCCTTTTTGAGTATTGTTGGGCCCGTCTCATTGTCAGTGTATGGGCTTTTGATTTCTTTTATCTGCGTAAAGCTAGCTGATGTATTCTTCCACAGTTTGTATCTGAGCATTCCATCAAGAGTTGCCCCTGCTTGCTTTTAATGCAGCCTCCCTGATTCACTTTCTGACTCGTGTCCGTGAGTTTCTCTTGTTTTCTTTTGTTTCTTCATCTCTTCTGTTTCTCTGTAGCTGTTATCTAGCCATGTTTCCTTTTCTGTGCTGCATATCCTATGTATTTCTTTGTATATTATCATCTGGAGTGTTTTGCTCGTTTTCTTCCATTTTTGCTATTATTTCATTGGTCATCCACTTTTGATTAGCCGTCTGTTCTTTCTGTGGTACGATTTTTTTTCCGTCCATACTCGATTTTAAAACATTCTCATTTGTTAATTTTTTCTCATGGGGTTTTCTCATGTATATTGCTCTGTGCTTCCTTCTAGAAAGCATTCGTATTTTTGTTATTCACTTCCACTGAGTATTTCTTATAGCTGTGATGTCTATTTTTGTGTGTCTTCTTATTTTGGTTATTTTTTCTGTAGTTCCACTTTCATTCTCCCCACTTCTGGGTTGTGGTCTGAATTTATGTCGGCCCCTATGTAGGTTTTTATTGACTTAACATTATTTCAAAATCTTGTCTTCTATCTTTTTTGTAAAACTGAACCATACACCTTCATCTGTTTTCATCCCTGTTTGTATCTCTATCGGGCTCTGTCCCAGGGACCCAAACTTTGCCAGTGTCGCTTGTTTCTTCTTCTAGTAAATTCATTGCAGTTTCGGTTAAACGTGGTATGGTCCCTGTCTTTTCCACGGTGGCAAGCTATACTATTCTTTACCGTGTTCTAAAATGCCTCCTGTGTCGCATACAATCTGCTGTTTCCGCCTTGTGAGCCGTTGTTGCGACTCCTTCGCCGACCCAGACTTTGTGTGCTGGGGACGGACATGCCCTTATACGATTGCTCAACGTAGTTTTCCCTCGGCCAGAGCTCGTGCCTGGAAAATGAGGAGGGGGCGGGGCCGCACTCGTAGGGCCATACGTGAGCTAGAAAGCTTCAGGGGGAACCAAGTAGGATCCAGGCCCTTAAAGAACTGAGGAACATTTAGGAATTGATAAACATAAATTTTAGTGATTGGAAGTAAATTTACCTGATGTTAAAGCACAGAAATAATTTGTCTTGAATTTCAATCCATTCTTCTCCCTACCACCAGGGTTGCAGGCCATCTAGAACTGCCGGCTTAGGGTCGTGCTTAAAAAAAAAAAGTTGAGGATCGCTGCGTTGGACTCGACACCCTTTGAGCCCGCCGTAAATGATCCCTACAGTCTACATATACATATCGTTGTTTGATGGGACAGTCATTATAACTGTTATTGCTAACTAGCACGAGACGGGTATTAGTTGTTTGGTCTGTGTAAAGGTCATAACTATAGACGAGCCAGGAGATAGAACGAATGGGGCGGAAACGTACTCAGTTTATACAAAGCCACCGAGTTTATCCCTCACACAGAGTCCTGCTTTGAATCTGGTAGGTAGAAACTAACAGATGAGTCATATGTTTCCTATCTAATAGATCTTAAAAAAAACTGGACGTATACAAACAGGCAGGCTTGTAGAACACAATTACCTGAATTTAGTGACTTCACTGAATCACGAGTCTTGATGAGAACATCTCACTAACAAAATTAACAGAAAAGAATTTAATTCTCTCCTCGCTTTCTGGCTGTAAGGGTAGGCTTATGAATTTAATGGTAAGTGTCACTGTATACAAAAATACCACGACACAGACGCTGTTGTCAATATTTTGTCCAGAACATCGTGGAAGTACCAACTTATTGTCCTCCCTGTCCAAAATGCCTTTCAGTAATTTGATCTAAAATATGTTCTTGACAACTCTCTCCTTCTTCTCCTCCTCCACACACCCCCACCCCCAACCTAAAAAAAAAATTCAGCATTGACCTCCCTCTGCTTTAAGAGAGTTATTCCCGCATATGAAAAGCATCATGTAAAGGTGTTGTCCAGCATAGAGTCACCAGACTTGACTCCAGCAACTGTGGACAGAGGTGGAAGAATATACCAACATGCTCATTAGTGGTCATAATCGCGCTTGGCAGAGAATGGATGAGAGGCAGTGCTGAGTTTGCAGTTCAGGAGCTCGTTTATGTTCACACTTAAGCATATGACCCAGTCATTTCACGGACGGGCTCAGTGCTGCGAGGCAGAAAGAGTGGATGGGGCTTCGTTTTCTATAGGCGAGACAGGCTGGTGGCACAGAAAACATCGAGCATGTGGATGGAAATTGAGGCAGTGACCAAGTCTCTGTCCTGGATAGTACTGCAGGATAATACATACGGTGTGTGGTGGTGGTGGCGGACTCTTCGCAGTTTATAGAGGGGTTTGCCATCATGAATGGATACAGTCCTTGAGAAAATCCACTGTCAGTGTGCATATATTGTCCAATGCATGCGGGAGTGAGGTCATGCTGCACGTGACGCTATTGCAATATGTATGATTCATATTCGTCTGAAGTCGGTGGTCAAGGAACTGGTGCAGGAAGAGGATAGGCCATATGTTGATAATATGTATCTACAGAGGATGAAGGAAAGAGGAGGAGTAGAGAGAACTGAATGTGCTGGCTGGTAGAATTCGAGGGTGCCAGAACTAACAGCTGACCGGAACACTTAGTATTGCGTACTCTTTGGTGGTTACTGAAACAGAGAGCAGAGCATGCTAATTCCTAGATTACAGATTCAAGTATCCAGCAAGCAGTCTTTCCCGAATACTTCATAGACTAGTTTTATGTACAAAATAATCTGAATCTAAAAAAAAAAAAAACCAAACTTTCCATCATGTCTGTGTATGTAATTCTTACGCATCACTTGCTGCCCAGAGTCAGAGAGCATTCATCTTATGTCGATAGTGCTACAGTTTAAGTAAGCAGCGTGTCGGGGATTAGGTGAAAGCAAGAAAGTCAAACAATTCCAGTAATGCTTTCTAAAAACGTTCAGAAAATTAATTAGTACGATCATTTTGAAGAGAGACACGGGGTTTAATGAGTTGAACAGCTGACACCTTATTCAAAGCTGGCAGCGATCAAGATCAAACAAATCATCCAGTAAACTACCAAGAGACGAAAACCATAATCCGTAACCAGTGCAGATCTGAATGAAAGAAACTACGGAAATGCAACAACGAACCAAATGCAACACACCAACTACAAAGACATCAGCAAACCATCCTCTACCGCGTACGGACAGGCCACTGCAGACTACTGAGCCACCTACAGTCGACTCAAAACGTCTCACACAGACGAATGTGCATATTGCAGTGGAGTCCAGACTCCAGAACATATCCTTAGAGAGTGCCCAAACCATGCGGACCTGAGAAATGGCCAGAAGACACAAGCTCGAGGCAAAAGCTTTGGGGGTCCTATTAGGATCTGGAGAGGACTGCGGGTTTGCATGTGGACATGGATCAGGATCTGACCAACAGCATCGATCGCGGAAGAAAAGAAGAACGTTGAGTGATGGATCTGCTTCACAGCGAGAAAAAAACTCTGCTCTTAGCTTGAACCTTATCTGTGAATGATGTGTATAAAATGTGTAAAGCTGTGTTATACAAGTAACTTATAACTTATCAGTGATCGCGCCAGGATACTTTCAAACTGGTAAAACCGTACCTGTCTTTCACCGGACATTCCAAAATTTCCGGTTTTGTCAATACAGCATTTGGTACTTTCAGATTTGTATTTATTTATTTTTAACTTACATTACAAATATCAGCGGGAAAATTTTTTTTTTCTTATTTGAAGCGAGATTTAGTCTACAAAATGCTCACATGCTGAACCAAAGTCAAAACTAGCTGATTCTTTGCCATGAAAATCAACTCATTGGCCTGATTATCCACCAACCGATTTCCCTGTTTGAGATTTTTTTTTTTTTTAACTAGGTTTTTTGATAATATAAACCCGTTGCGGCAATCGATGACTTTCAAAAGTTTCGGGTTTTCTCTGTTTTTCTATCGGTAGTTTAAATGGGTATTTGCCTCGCTGTCACGTAGTTAATAACAACACGATGTGCTGAGACAAACTGTGTAGTGCGCAGGACGCGATATTCTGTGGAATTCCCAGTAGGACCGCAGCAAAGGTACCAGAAGACATTGTATTTCAATTTACAGTGTGACGGATAAGAACAACAGGAAAGTACGCACTAGTTTCAAAACATCTTTGTAAATACCCAGTTCAGATCAACGAAAGAAGTTCGTTTTGACTAGAAAATATATTTGACGGGGAAATGTGATATATTTCTTCAGTAAAGTTCTAATTTGAAAAGAGGAATAAGGTTTCCAGAGGTTTGTAAAGTGTGGGAGTTTGATGATGTTGTTTTTTGTTTGTTTTTTTTAATGTTGTAAATAATACGTAGAAGATGAACTTTTGTGACGATATTATCTGTAATAGTTTTTTTTAAATTGAGGAGGGGAGCTGGGGGCGGCAAGACATGAGCAGTCACATCCTACTACGGCTTGTCGCATCATTCACTGCGTTAATGGGATGCATCCAGCCTTTATATGTTGTATGTTGTTCATCTCTGCTCCTTCAGTTTCTCGCCATGTTGCCCTTTGTAAAAGTTTTTTTTTCTTTTCCTGTAGGTGTCACACCACCACTTTTTCAGCTAAACTGCTAGTCCCCTATGTGAGAGCACGACCAAACCAATTGTAGTGTCTCTTTTTGCTATAATTACACGCATGTCTTATTGTTCGCTTTCCGCAAGCAAGCAAGCCCATATTATTTATTCAGGGCCGGCGCCACCATTATGCCAACTAGGCGGCCGCCTAGAGAGCAGACCTTAGAAAGGTGCAATCCTGACCTTTCAGGGAAACATTTTTCTGTAAATCACTTAACTTCAGCTATGGCGCAAAATATCGTGTCATGGGTCTTGCAAATACTGTAACGTCACTCAAGACTCCCTGGTCTGGAGGGGTTTTACTCCCCCTCCCCCCCCCCAATAGAAAATTAAACAAAATAAAACGGACAGAACAAGAATACAAGACTGCCTGATCTGTGAACAGATGTAATCGATGATTGTCCGAGCTGTGAACAGGTGTAATCGATGATTGTCCGAGCTGTGAACAGGTGTAATCGATTATTTGTCCGAGCTATGAGCTGGTGGGACTGCGCTTATAGAAATTCAGCTTTCCCCCCGAGAAAGTTATATTCAGAAAGGGGGTAGTTGTAGAAACAAATATGTGAGATTCTGTCCAGTATTGCAGTCGCAGATTCTATAGGAGAGAAAGTTCGACCGGTTTGCGGAGTAATGCTTCTAGCAGTTTCGGTTTAGGTCTGGCAAAAGTTGGGGTCGGGGCTGAGGAAGAGAAACATGAGGAAGTTTACTTTCAGTGGAAATAGAGGTAGGGTCATAAATCTGCGGAAAGTTCACCATCAGAACAGTGTCAAGGAAGACCTTGGAGTTCAAGGTCAGTTAAAATCAGATTTAGTTAGTTCACTGTGCAAATTTTTAGGACTGAACTTTGGACAGACTTAAAGTACAATGTATTTACTGAATTGAAATGAAGCCAACCTCGTCAGGATCTATAAATATTTGACATATATAAAGCAAAGGTAAAGGTAACCCTGTCATGCAATATAGGAACATGGTGTTAGTGTCCGTATTTTTCTTGACCTATCGGCATACTAGAGTGTGATATGGTCAGTCTCACGTTTGGCGGCCTTTCCTTTCCCAGCTCTAGAAGAAGTCTGGTATCCATTTCTACACGCTGGGGGCACATCCGGCGGATTCGAACCTCCCGACATTCGCCATGAGAGACTAGTACACTAACCACTTCGCCATTGAGACGCCCATTTGACATACATAATTGATAATTTATCGTCTGCGTGTACAAACTGTTTGAGATTATTTTGATTTTATATTTATGTCAGTTGTTTATATTGTGAGTCCCTCGGAAGAAAGGTAAATACAATCAAATTTTAAATTTAAGTAAACATAAAAACACGGACACTTTTCTTCTCACAACTCACTTAACTAACTGACACATTATCTTACACAAGACCAAAGTACAAACCATTAGCCTAAACTTGTTTATTTATATTTGTGTAGCCTTGTGTGACGCTGAGTTTGGCGGAATTATGGGCGAAGTGTGGCTTGGTTTGGGTAGAGTTGCCAGGCGTTCCTGTTTTCCTGAAGCAGTCCTGGTTTTTAACTTAACAATTTATACATTTTAGTAAGCACAGTGACAGGTCAGGAGAGTGGGGGTGGCCACAGAACTCTACTGAGAATGATGATCTGCATTGATTACACAACAAATCTGATGCCATTTCTTCATTAGGGCTTGACTGACAGCTTTGCAGGAACAACGGCACCCATATATTTGCTTCTCTTCATTCACAAACCAACACCAAGGAAGATGTGCAAACATGCTCCACAATAAGTATGTGCTGTTCAACTGAATATGGCATGATTACTTACACTGAACTTGAAATGGTTCACTGAAGTTGTGTATGTGCCACAGCATCAAAGTGTCAACATGGAAATGCAAAATATTATGTGAGAACTGTAATATGCCACTGGGACCAGTTGTAGGTATGCCACCCTGCATTTTACATAAATAACATTTATGAGGAATATATTTTAGGAAAACTGACTGTTGGTAAAGGATCCATTTTACAATAAGCTGAAAAGGATATATGGTGACAAAGATGATGATGATGATGAATGATCTTAGGGAAAACACTACTTTCCAGGGACATACTCTACTAGGGCTATAAAAAAAATGTTTTTAAAATAACATTTAAAAAAGTAAAAAAAGTTATTAACTTACTCTATTCCAAAGTTTGTTAGCTCCAGAAATCAGCACTGTGGCAATCAGGACACAACCATGCCAGTTTTGATCTCTGTTCTAGCAACCACTGAAGTGCAACTTGGCTAACTGTCCATGTTAAAAGCTGATTATGAGACAGTCTATTGAATCCTGTGAGTGGACATCTCATTCTTGATCCTCTCTTTACTCCAGGTTCTTCGTGTGCTTGATACAAGTACTGTCTTCACTCTCAATCACCTTGCTGCAGCACTGTCGAAGAGAAGCCATGACAGCATCACTTTAATTGCACTGACCTGGCTTTCATAATAACGATAAACAAAACAGGCATGGAAAGGTTGGTTCCGTATGCCACAATTCGCAGATATCGAAGTTCGTGATCTCTCTCAAAGGTCACAGTTCTGCAGGTGGAGAGAGGAAAAATCACGGATAGCAAACATCACAGGATTTTAGCTTTGCTCAGTCAAAGTTTTAAAGTTCAGAATTCAGGACAACCCCATATATGCTCCATCATATGCCACAACATCCATCCAAGAATTTGTTTGCTAATAGTTCCTGTCAAATGTTCGTTGTTTACGATGCATTTTCTGCCACACAGTTCAGCTTTCCTACCAGAACCTTTAATTTGTCCTAACTCCAGCAGTCTTCCCCATAGCTACATTGTTCGTCCATTCCCGCTCTTCATTTTCCCGTAGTCTGTCTAACAGAGCCTTAGCAATGTTCCCCTTGTCCATTGTCAGTCTGCCGTTTATTTTTGCCTGTCCAGCAAGTCTATCTGCCACATCATTGCCATGTACTCCCGCATGCCATGGACAGTAAAGCCACGTTAGGCTTATCACAGCTGACTGGCTTAACAGATGAACCAATTCTTTTCGAAGCAAATTCTTCTCAATCTTACAAAGAATTCTTTGTGAATCCGCCACAATGACACCAATAACCACATCATTAGCAACCAATCATTCCATTGCCGCCGACACAGCTTCAATTTCCATGCACATGCTTAAAGTGGTGACTTTAAGTGAAAAAAAAAAATCACTGTCCCAAATAATGCTTTCGGGACATCTATTTGTCCTGGTTTCCTCCTCCCCCCCCCCCTTTAAATGAAAAAAATTTGCATTCAAGTACTTCTCTCTCCTTACGATTTCATTCCAGGTTGGCAGAACTGCTATACACATTTTGAAACAACAACAGTACAGTGGAAGCTTAATTTGTTATCCCTGTCTCCGAATTGGAATTGGCTCACATTTCGTGCGATCTCGCGTCATTTCGTTTTTCATTCTATTGTCTTCGCGAGAAAGACGTTTTCTTTTGGCGACGCAAAGTTTTACATGCTCTGATAAGAAAAATATCTGTTTTACCATTATCCATGTCATAACTTACAAAAATCGATAATGTCTGCTATTGTTTATTAGTAATTAGTGATGGTACTCGAATGTCTTTTCTTTTTTTTTCAGTCTAAGAAAAAAATTCCCGGTTTTTCATTTACAGAATCAGGCAACCTTTGGAGGGGGCGGGGGGAGAAGGGAGGCGCAGTTACGCTTTATAAAGGCCCGAAATAACCCTATTGCAGGACCTGTATTTATTGTCTATTTATTAAATTTGTCCAAAGAACAGTTCTAGTTACATTTTGTGCTGGGGAAGAAAAAATTAAGACAAATTTCACAGTTATTTATTTTTCACTGGATAATTTTAAGGAATGCTAGAAGATAACACACACGGGGGGGGGGGGGGGGGGGGGGGGAGGAACGAAGTAAACTTCATTATTATAAGTTCACATAATTTTACGACGTTTCTTTCTTTCTTTCTTTTTTAAAAATTAATGGTTTTCTCGGAGTTTGAAAAGATTACTGATGAAGATTTGGCAACCAGGCCTATCTTCACATAAGAAAACAGTGATGCGGGCGAATAATTAAAAAGTTTGAATAAAACTGTGCAGAAGCTGTGAAGGGACGTGAGATGGAGACCGCAGACACTGAATGATGTATATTCGATGGTGGGTCGAAAGTTGGGGGGGGGGGGGGTGGGGTTGTCGGCATAATTTAATAAAACAGAAACAAAAAAAAACTTTAAACTGCTATTTACAAAATTACATAACTGTCCATGTCCATCATTTCTTCTATGTGCTCTTGATGAGACTTTCGTCGTAGTCATAGGCCTGCTAGACTGTAGTTTGTCGCTCGAATTTGCTCCCCCCCCCCCCCCAGTTTTTTATGTAAACATCACTGTCCAGCATCTCACATACTCGCGTCAACAATTCAATTCCTATAAATAGCTCGCGACGTTTGATTAATGTCCGTAAGAGGAACTCTTCCCCCCCCCCCCCCCCCCCCCCAAGTACTCGGTTCATTCATTCATTCCTTTGCATGTCCCTTGCGGAACTTTGCCTCCCAAACAGCACTCCTGTAGGCCTCTCGGTTGTGAGCAAGATGGCCTGCTGCTGCTGCATCCATTTCCAGATCATCAACGATGTCTTGCAGCCATCTTCGTTTCGGTCTTCCTCTTTTTCTTTTTCCCATTATGTATCCTTCCAATACGGTCTTCTCTAAATTATCATGACGTTTAATGTGGCCAAAATATTTAAGTTTTCTCTCTTTAATCCTCTTTACTAGCCAGCCTTCTTCAATATTAAGCTCTTGTAGTACTCGGTAGCAGCACGTTATTTGAACCGTCTGTTCTGTCAGGAATCGCCGTTTTGCCTAACACTGATGAAGCACCATAAGTGGGGTGGGGTGGGGTGGAGGGTTTCTACATTTTTTTTAAACCTCTTTTTTTTTTGCGATTGTCTGATGTACTCTATCTTTGTCCCGTAGTATTTGCATGCTGTAGGAATGTAAAGTGTTTATGCCTCCACATTTCTAGGCCACTGCAGCATTTGAGATAGGGCTGCCATCACCTGTCCACGCTCCTTTTGTTTTCTTAGGGCCCCATTTTCGGCTATGGGTTTAACCCCGGTACTAGTGGGTTCGAATATCAATTTTGTTTCTGTATAATATGCTAAAGAATTTGGCTTACTTATTTGTATTTTAAATACTAACATTGCGCCTGTCAAATGTTATTTATTGATATTAACAACTTTCCCACCGTGTTTACTTGTTCATTCAACTTCGTGACTGTCTGAATCACTGAAGAAATCCTTTATTTTGTGGTAGCAACTTCACAACTGTCTTATGCACTAACAATTTTGTAAATTTCTAACGTACTAAAGAAGCTAAATTTATTATTTTGTTGTCACAACTTTTCGCCCGTCTGGTGCATTAAATAACTTAATTTAGTACTCAGTTGTAACAACTTTGTGACTTTACGATGCACTCACTAACAGTGTACCAACTTTGTGACTATACGATGCACTCACTAACAATGCGATCGTCTGGTGCATTAACAGTTTTGCGATAGTCTGATCCCCTAAGAATTTTGCGATCGTTTGATGCACTAACAACTTTGCGATTGTCTGAAGAAAGAAGTTATTTTATTACAATTTTGTAAGAACTCTCTGATTATATGTGCACTAAACAACTTTGCGACTGTTTGATACACTAAACAACTTTGTGAGTCTAGTGCACTAATAGTTTTGCGATTGTCTAGTGCACTAAGAACTTCGCGACTGTCTGATTCACTAATAACTTTGCGACTGTCTGATTCACTAATAACACTGTGACAGTCTGGTGCACTAACAACTTTATGACCGATTGATGCACTTAACAACTTTGCGACCGTCCGATGCACTTTAGCAACTTTGCGACCGTCTGATGCACTGAAGTTCACTTGGACTTGACTGATCCGGTCATTGCCTCGTTTTGAAGGCGTGACATTATCACACTGCGTCTGCAAGAAGAGGGAGCAAAAGTCTATTGGTCTTGTCGCTTTATTATCCATTATCTTCGTTTTTGCTGGGATATCGAGCCTAATTTTGTCGAAAATGACGCTATGAAAGGACAGATCATGGCATCTTAACGTGCCATACGGTGAGTTCACGGATCTTAATCAGGAGGAAGGCTTTTGTGTACAAATGTGGCAGCAATGTGAAGGTAGACCCCTTCACCAGAGAATTTGTGTCTCAAATGTTCGCGAACTGGTTCCCATTTTTTTTTTGGTCCCCAATATATAGTTTTTCGATTATGCATAATAATCTGTATGTGTTAATATATATTTAACGTCATACAATCGGGGATAATTTTATTTTTAAATCATAAATATTTTTACACATGAAAATGGTGACCCGCCCGTGAGAGTTTTGTCGCCATCGCTTCACATTCAGTGTCCACTGGGTTAATGTATTTTGTGATAAACGATTCCGCCCAGAGTTACAGCACCATCTCACATGGTGTATCTCTCAAAATTCTCATCCAGAACTCAGTGGTTTATCGTTTCGTCATCATCAGCCAGTGCCACCCGGTAGGCTATGGTGATATGCTTCTTCATATATTTCAATCTTTCATTTTTAATATCATCCCACTGCTGATGACTTTCTGTCACGCCATCGCGTAAACATTTCAGGAATATCTTTTTTTTTTAGGCTTTCATCTATCTTCCCGTTTATCTTTCATGTTGTTAGATGATTCATCTCATTGCTAGCCCTCAAATGTTGTCTTTTTTCTTGTGCTGCTAACTAAATCCCCCTTTCTTTTGTTTCATCAATTTAGCCAAACTATACTCATGTGCCATCATAGTATCTATGGTACTGGTAATATACTTCCGACAACCCACATTTCTTTTATCTCCAGTGATCTCTGCAGTTGTCTAGTTGTTGTACATGATTCATTTAAAGCAGTTAACCCAAGAAGGCAGTTACATTAGTCAGAATGAGCTAAAGCTGAGAAGTGTAAGATATACCAAAGATAAGTTTGTTCCTGTCTTATACATTTCAAGTCATGATGAAGTTTATCAATTTTATCTGTAAAGTGGAAAGAAGAAGACTTAAGTAGATACGTTTCTTGGTGTAGCAGGAAAGGTTAGGAGAATGAACAGACTTTATTTTCTGAGAGTTAAGAATTGGGCATGCAGGCCAGTCTACCATTCTGCCCTTCATCATACAACTTTCATTCAGTCACAGATATTCACCATTTGCTATTGAACATAATATGCATGAAAAACATAAGATGAATAAGTAAATAATTAATAAACCCTTTCTTTCCATACACTCCACATTCTGCTTTATGCGACTACATGAAATAAACTTTATTACATGCTCACATTCATTATAAACTCACACATTTTTGGAACGGCAAAATAATAGGTACAACAGTCAAATCATACTTTAGATTAAACTAATTTAGACTTTGATAGTACATATGCCTATACTTTTCTTAAAGCAAATACATAAGATGCACTTATTCGCACACACATTTATTTTCACACACATATACCACATATAAACAAACACACCCACACACATACACATACATTCACATGTATACACATAGACATGTACATACACACACATATTTTTATTTTTTAGTAATCTCAGAGCTGCCGATCTCCTCCTTCTAACTTCTTGGAGCTGTAAGCTGGTGTTCTTTACAGCCGAAATGGTGAAGATGCTGAAGCGCAGCATCGTGTCGGGAGCAGGTTGTGGCAAGTATTTTATTGGTCCCTGGGTAGAACTAAGAAGCAGAAGGCATGTAATACTTCTTTAGCAGACTCCACTTTCATGGGGACTGTGGCAGAATATGAGAATTGAAGTCAGACTGCTCCATAAAATGTAATAAGCAATGGCATACTTAAATATAAATGTCAGCTCTGACGGGTTGAAGACGCTGTCTGTTTTGACAGTCAGCAGCCCAAAGCTGACATGATAGCAACAGGTTTGGTGCGTCACAGATAACCAAGAGGACCCGATCTTACCTTTCCATTGGTACCTCCGGTAATAGGCTTAGCCTGGCTAATGGGGCATTGCCGTGGTCCCCATGAAGGTGGAGCCTGCTAAAGAAGTATTGCATGCCTTCTGCTTGTTAGTTCAACCCAGGGACCAACAAAATAGTTGCCACAACCCGCTCCCAATCCGACACGATGCAGCGCTTCAGCATCTTCACCATATCGACTGCAAAAAACACCAGCTTACAGCTTCAAGAAGATGGGAGGAGGAGATCGGCAGCTCTGAGATTGCTAAAAAAAAAAAAACAAATTAATCACCTACTTGCTTGGAGTTATGCATGTTTTTTTTGGATTGGTTGGTTTGGGGGGGGGGGGGGAGGGGAGGCAGAGAGAAGTGTAGGTGTTGAGAAGGAGAAGAAGAAAAAAAATCATGCATGAAACACTTATCTGAAAAGGTTACTTCATCAGATGATCTAGTAACTTGTTGCTCTTCTCACAAGAGAATATCCGACTTGTCTGCATAAATAGCTATAAGGTAAAGGTAAAATCTCTATTTTCATGTTTTAGACCTGTATTTCAAAGACCTTTGGGACATAAAAGTGTGATGTAGTCAGTATCATTCCAGGTCACATTTACCTTCTCAGATTTGTGACTGTTTATACCTGTTTTTAGTTGTTGGGTGGATCTGGGGGCCTCTGTGGTGCGTATCATAAAAAAATATCACTGCTGGAACTTGAACGTGGTGCCACTAGATTAGTAAACTGAGCTCCTAACCACTCAGCTAACCAGGCTGCCATATATAGTTATACCATCCAGTTTATGACATAACAGGGTTTCCAAAATAGTCTTCCATATCAATACTATCTGCATCATATTTTTAATGTGCTAACTCTTTTCATTTCCTCTTGTACTCATTATGTTATAGCCCAGTTTGGCTGTTTTCTTGCAGGCTTTTTGCTGGAGCCGACTTAGCTTGATGATGTCTTGCAATTAAGACATTTTGAGACTTAATATGTATCACTTTCTGCAGCCTTTCTTTTTTTTTTTTCTGGCTTCTGATACTTAATTTTTGATTGATTTTTAGGAAACACTTTTAGCATTTGTTTCGTTATTTGATATGATGTCCATTTTGCTTAGTTCAATCTACATTTGTGTAGGCATTTATTTAACTTGTACATTTTATTTGATGAAAGTTTTAAATGTTTCATATTTTTCCTATTTTTAACCACAGGGAAAAGCTTTACTTGACATTTTGTGATACTTTTTTCTGTCTGTTGTACACTCAAACCGGCAAACTGACGGACCAAGGTGATAACGAGACGTCTTCGTCTCCAGACAATTCGAGGGTGGCAGTGTGTCGAGTCCCAACACCGCCTCCTCCAGATGTATCATGCCCTGTAGCAGATAATTGGTGCTATACACAGGTAAACTAATGTCTCAAATCCAGAAATGTGGAGTGGGTACAGCAAATCTTCAACTCTGTCTCTTCCGTTAATAGTACATTTCTACCAGCTCTGACTCCTCCATTAATAGTACATTTCTACCAGCTCTGACTCCTCCATTAATAGTGCATATCTACCGGCTCTGACTCCTCCATTAATAGTGCATATCTACCAGCTCTGACTCCTCCATTAATAGTACATTTCTACCAACTCTGACTCCTCCATTAATAGTACATTTCTACCAACTCTGACTCCTCCATTAATAGTACTTATCTACCAGCTCTGACTCCTCCATTAATATTACATTTCTGCCAGCTCTGACTCCTTCATTAACATCATGGACATCAGAGAAGGAGAATCAGAGTGCTTGTTTCAAAATTCAAAACAAGAACATTTACATAATGTAACATTTTGCAGGTAACAAATTTACACATTCCTACAGGAGTAAACCCTTTATGAAAATTCTGGAAAGAGAGAGAGTTTAAGACAGTTGGTAGCAAGCTTCTTCAGCCTACACACCTTGTGGCATCTCTGCTAGATTTTCAGATATGTGGGTCTTGTCATAGCTCAGACTGTGACATTCAGTGTCAGCATGGGAACTGTTGTAACACAGGCAAGACTCTAGCTCTGTATCAATAGCTTAGATGAAGCAGGATAAATACTCAGACTCCATCCTTATTTGCATCATAAGTTGGAAAGTGGGTGGCAAAACCAGCAGTTGCTTGCACCTTCTGTTTTAGAACTGTCTTCTTAGAAAAAAAAATGCTATTATAAACCTTCAGGTTGTATATCACTGTCCTTTTGGGATGCTGTTATATTGTTTCATATTTTGGTATCTTACATAACAGGTGAAAGTGATCAAGTTTTCTTATATATGGACAATCAATAACTTCAGTTTTTGTCGGGAGGAGATGGGAGAGGTGTTGAAAAGTTCTACATTCTCTGCTGGAGCTAATGACAAACTGAAGTGGTGAGGTTTCATGTAGCAAAGGCATGTTTTCAGCTTTTTTTTTTTTTAAGCTTTTTGTAAGATAATGCTGTTAATTGTAAAAAAAGAGGGGGAGGGGATTTCAGTTATGTGAAGGCACTTCTGTATAAATATATTAATAGAGTGACAGTGATCTACATGGCACAGCATACATGCACTGCTAGCAGATAAAAAATCATATGCCACTACAGTCTGCTGAACTGGTCCACGTTGGAAGATCTCAGGACCTGCTACCACCAAACCCTTCTGCTATGACTTACTGTATGGAGAGAGAGAGACATAGGAATGAAAATAAGACCTTCAGATAGTCACTTGTAAACCAGGAAGTCAGAAAAAGAGAAAGCAGTACAAAAAAATAATAAGAATGAAATAAGTGTACTGAAAGTAGGGAAACTATAACAACATAAAGTACAACTTTAAATGGCTTTTTGCCAACACTTTAGTAACATTAGCCTTCTCATTTTGAACAACAATTCTGATAACTTGAAAGTGCATAGGAAATGATACTTTATTAAAATGATAATTTATTGGATTAGTTTAACGCAAAAAAAAAAATAGTGTTGGCTTTTCATGACCAGTCTTTTGCAGTCCATTTGCTTCAAATGAATGCTAAAAGACTGATTGTGATTTGGACAAAAGAAAGTGTTAATTAATGTAACAAACTGAGACACATGTCAATAGATGACATATGGTCATTAGGGCCAGTGTAACAAAACTTTCTTCAAATTGTCTCATGTAAAGTGTGATAGTGCAGCCTAGGCTACCAAGGGGTGGTGGAGCCTCTCAGATAGATTTGCCCTTGCATGATTTGCAACCATGAGCATTCTCAGTCCTTCATGTTAAACTTATAAGTTCTTCCCCTTAAAATAGCAGCCAAGAGCATCTACTTTGTGGACATGACACAAACCTGACTTAAGATCCTAGAACATTAACAACAGCTAGAGCTAATATAGTTCTATATGTTAAATGTTAATTTTCTGTGGCCAGGTGCTTACGGGTGAACCCTAAGGGACTAGATGAAGAAAGCAAAGATTATCTCTCCCTCTACCTCCTGCTTGTTTCTTGCAATAAAAGTGAAGTCCGGGCAAAGTTCAAGTTTTCCATACTTAATGCAAAACGTGAGGAGACCAAAGCTATGGGTGAGTTCTTGTGGTAGGTTTGAAGTCACCAGAGGGAGAAGTGAATGACGTGGCTAAGTGACTTATAGGCAGACAAGACCCTGTCTACATTCTTATGATGGTAATCAGCACTGTTGTTGTAGACTGTTTTCAGTCATCTACCTTCGAGCTGTAACTTGTGTAAACTAATGGTTTGAAGCATTGACACTGAGTGAAGCCAAGTATATGTTACAGAGACTTGCATGAAATCTCTTGTATAGACATCCCCCTACTCTGCCCCCCCCCCCCCCCACCTCTTCCCCTTCCTCTAAAAGCTTCTTTGTAGACTTCAGCACTATATTCCTGCATTTGCCAGAAGGAGTGAGCAAGACACTGTCATTTCTAAGAGCACTATGTATAAGTGATCAACCTGCCTTGGTAACACGTCCCTCTAGCCAGCCTTTTTTTTTTCTTCCTGATGTATTCTCAAATGATTTTTCTCAAGATATTTATCCCTTAGGTGTTGCTCATTCTTTTCAGCACCAAGTCCAGAAGTTGGCAAGACTTTTTGGTTCTATCAGTCTGAGCCAAGAAAGTGCCAGTTGCAGATAAAGGAACATCATGTTTTCCCAGTATACATATTTACTTAACTTATCAGCTTTAACAAATATATTCATTCTGTCAGTCTTTTGCTATCACTGACTTCCATAGTTTGTTAAGATAGCATAGAATGAAGGATTACAGCATGATCTTTATTTTATAGTATAGTACATCATCATTAACTCTTGTTGCACCTAGAGGAAAAACTCTTTGCTGGACCGGGAACTGAGTCTTACTTTTTGCTGATCAGCTGTCTTAGTTATGAGTGTCGTGAGTCACTGTACGCTGAAGAATATGTTTATAAGGAGATCAGAGCACCCATTAACTCTTTCTGTGCCAGAGGAAGAAACGCGGACGTTCAGTTGGATGCCGGGATAAAAGTGCGGGTCCTGATCTGTATAGGGGGTGTAGTTGTAAATGGAATGGAAAACAGTATTTCCATGTACTTCCGTCTACTTATTATGTTTCAAAGTATAACTAAATGTGAAAATTTCATAAATGCAGAGTTTTTTTTAGGAAAAAAGAAGTAATGTGATGTTTTTAGACAATGACTGTGCCCAGCTCACCATCGGCTATGTCTAGATATGCACTACTTACCATCTGAGATGTCTAGATCTACTTGTCGATCTCGTTTTGTGATTCTGTGTTGCATTCTCGCTAAATTAATGTCTGAAATAACATCCTAACTACTTCTCCTGTCATCTAATATGTCTAGATCTACTTGGGATACATTCAAGAGCAGCGGGGTGGTCACAGGCCATGTCCATACCCCTATCTACATCATCAAAAATTGAAAAATTTCGATCTTTCTCGTCCCTTTTCTCGCTCGGCATCGCTCGTAACTAGGCACTCTTTCGCCATTTTAAAAGTGTCACCGGAATCGCGGACGAAATATATACAATATAAATGTTACACCAGTTGTTTTACTGAAACAAACCAATGTCACTGTAGCGACAATTGGTAAGCATCGGGAATCCGGAAATGTCGATGCAGTGACCAAAGGAGCCGAAAGAGTTAACTCTTTCTGTGCTACAGGAAGAAACGCAGATGTTCAGCTGGGTGCCAGGATAAAAGCGCGAGTCCTGATCTGTATATGGGGTGTAGTTGTAAAATGGAATGGAAAACAGTATTTCCATGTACTTCCGTCTACTTATTATGTTTCAAAGTATAACTAAATGTGAATTTCATAAATGCAGAGTTTTTTAGGAAAAAAGAAGTAATGTGATGTTTTTAGACAATGATTGTGCCCAGCTCACCATCGACTAGGTCTAGATATACAATACTTACCATCTGAGATGTGTAGATCTACTTGTCGATCTCATATTCTGATTCTATGTTGCATTCTTGCTAAATTAATGTCTGAATAACATCCTAACTACTTCTCCAGTCGTCTGTCTAAATCTACGTAGGATACATTCAAGAGCAGTGGGGTGGTCACAGGCCATGTCCATACTCCTATCTATGTTTCTCTTCCTTTTTCTTGCTTGGCATTGCTCGTAACTAGGGACTCTTCCACCATTTTGAAAAGTGTTACCGGAAACGTGGACGAAATATGTATAATCTAAATGTTACACTGGTTGGTTTTATTGAAACAAACCAAAGTCGAATTTTCAACTATGGCACGAAACGGGAGAGCCAGACGTGTAGAAAATTCAACCGATGGCTCTGTAAGAGTTAAGTGTTAAGATTTTGATTCTTTAGCTATTTCTAATATACGCAGGCATTAGTAAGTCTATTTTTATGCTTTTTTTTATCTGTTAAAACAGAGAGTCAGAGGGCTTACAGATTTGTACAGGGCAAGGACTGGGGCTTCAAGAAATTTATTAGAAGAGATTTCCTTATGGATGAGGCCAATGGTCTTTTGCCAGATGATAAGCTGACTATATTTTGTGAGGTATTTATGTGTTTTTTTTGGTTTAAGTGTGTAATTCTGCCTTGGCTGGTCCCAAGCTGGATGAGAAAAGAGGAGGACTGGACATGGGGGCCAGCTATCCAGTTCTGTAAAAATACTTCTGCTACAAAATATATCAACAAGAACTCGACAGATACCTTTAGTGATTCAAAGCTATGGCAGAAAATGAACCAACCCACAGTGAAAGAAATGATAATGAGAAAATGTTGGAGATGGATAGAATGTACACTTAGAAATTCTACCACAAACGTAAAGAGACAAGCTCTCAATTGGAATCCTCAGAGAAGGAGGAAACGAGGAAGACCTGGTGAAGGAATCTTGAAGCAGAGATCAAAAAGATTAACTACACAGAAGGAATGACCCAAGACAAAGAGCCTTAGTTGATGGTCTGTGCCCCAGAAAGAGATAAAGAAGACAAAGAAAGAAGGAATGTCGTTGCCATGGTTTAAGAAAAATTCCTGTGTACACACCTGCCAAAGCCTAACCCCGGAGACCACATCAACAACTTATGTCATAGAGACCAATGCACAATTTTCAGGTTGAGAACAGGACACATCACCCTCAGTAAGCACTTACACAGAGTGACTGCTGACCACACACCATACTGCATGCACTGCAACAGACAAGAAGAAGAAACTCTTAAGCACCATCTGCTGAACTGCAGTGCATTGAAGGACCTTCGGAACAACCTGATACCACCAAACTCCTCAAACACCGACATTCTGTATGGAGGTGTAGAACAGCTGAAGAGGACCTGTGCGTTTCATTATCTGACACAAGGGAAAAAGAGTGAAAACTTGTAAACCCAGGGATCAGAAAAGTCAAGTCAGAATTAAGAAAAATTATATTTTTCTGTGAAAACTGTTGCTCAGAACATTTTCTTGAGTCTTTCATATACTATTTTGGATCTTTCTTTACAATACTATAGTTTACAAGTGAAAAACAAAGTGTACATTCTGGGAGCTGCGTGCAGTGCTGGCTTGATGTCACTTGGGTAGTGAAATGTGAAGGAACTAAAAATACCACAAGAGGTTACTTGGAAAGTATAGCAATCAAAGTCTGATCTGGTAACAAGCTATGAACAAGTGGTATGAATTTTTTTTTTTTTAGGAAGAGATACTGCTTTCCTTGCAACCTTTTCACCCAAAACAAGTTTTTATGTTTCCATTGAAGATGAAGATATCTGTTAGTACAGCAAGGCACACTAGAATACACTTTACGCAGCTTTCAGTGTCTTAGGAAGAAATTGATGTTCACATAAAAACCAGTTCTGTATGCAGATCTGTGTATCAACATAGGCATACACACTGTGTCTAATATTATGGGAGATGAATGTCAAAAACTGTTTCCAGCTAGATTGACAAGTGTATTATAAGTTGGCCATAAACCAGTTCCTTCACATATGAGAGGCAGTACTCTGATTTTCTTGCCATTTGTATTTGGAGAATCATATTTGCCGTGTTCTCATTGGATGATTTAATTGTTGTGAAACTTATCCTCAGGTGAGTGTCGTGGGAGACACTGTAAATGTGTCAGGACAGTCCAACTGTACACCGGTGAAAGTGCCAGAATGTCGACTGAGTGAAGATTTGGGCCAGCTCTCTGATCGCACCTCATTTAGTGATGTAACATTGTGTGTTGGTGGGCGGGAGTTTTTAGCGCACAAGGCCATCTTAGCAGGTAGCTGACTTTGTTGTGTCATTTGGGCTGTTGTTCTACAAATAATTGCAGTTCTTGAGTTATATTGCTGTCATTACATACAAGTAGTCCTTGAATAAAGAAAAACTGGCATTGATTTCAGATATGAAATAGGTTGATGTGGCTTTTCTGAAGCAGATGCAAGAAGTAGACTTTGTACTAGATTCCATCTCAACAGATCTGAGAAGTAGACTCCCTAGTAGACTCCATCTCCACAGATCTGAGAAGTATTAGTTTCTCAGTAGATTCCATCCTTATAGGAAAACATTTGTCCTAGTCATTTTAATGAAACTGAATTAATGCAGCAGCCTTTTATGAAGGCACAGTGAAAAGGTGCTACAATTCTTTGTGTTATTGGTTCACCAGATCTTGTAAGTGCAGTCATCTGGTAGCTTCATCTTTGCTCCCATCTTGTCACATTGAATGCTCGCCATTGCACACGAAAAAAAGAGAATGTAGCTCTTGTGCTCTGCAGAGTGGCAGACATCTCATCTGAAGCATTAAACTGATGATTTTGGTTTTGTTGTTTGTAGTAAGTCCTTGGAGATAACTTGCTTGTTATCAAGATGGAAGTTTAAAAGAGATGACTTCGTCATCAGAGTTAGTGGATCAAAGCTATAGGTATCAGTCACTTATGATAATACAGCCAGGACAAGGATTGAAGAGTTTTCTCTTGATTTTGAAGCTGGATGAGAAACCTATGTCTTAGGTAAACCCCTCCCCTGTTAAAATGGCACAGTCCCCATGATGCTAAGAGTTTTCCCTTGATTTTGAAGCTGGATAAGAAACCTATGTCTTAGATCCCAGTCCCCTCCTCTCCTGTTAAAATGGCACAGTCCCCATGATGCGAAGAGTTTTCTCTTGATTTTGAAGCTGGATGAGAAACCTATGTCTTAGTTTCCGGTCCCCCCCACCCCTGTTAGAATGGCACAGTCCCCATGATGCGAAGAGTTTTCTCTTGATTTTGAAGCTGGATGAGAAACCTATATCTTAGGTTCCCCCCTCCCCCATTAGAATGGCACAGTCCCCATGATGCTAAGAGTTTTCCCTTGATTTTGAAGCTGGATGAGAAACCTATGTCTTAGGTACACCCCTCCCCTGTTAAAATGGCACAGTCCCCATGATGCTAAGAGTTTTCCCTTGATTTTGAAGCTGGATGAGAAACCTATGTCTTAGGTACACCCCTCCCCTGTTAGAATGGCACAGTCCCCATGATGCGAAGAGTTTTCTCTTGATTTTGAAGCTGGATGAGAAACCTATATCTTAGGTTCCCCCCTCCCCCATTAGAATGGTACAGTCCCCATGATGCTAAGAGTTTTCCCTTGATTTTGAAGCTGGATGAGAAACCTATATCTTAGGTCCCTGTGGCACAGTCCCCGTGATGCCTATATTTCCAGGTTCTGTACCACAGCATCAGCTGCCAGGGACTTTTTTTTTTTCTTTTTCAAGTTACCAAGGAGATCCTACAACAGCAACAGTCATAGAAAATGAGTTGGTGGTGAAAAAAAGATAGTGATGATTCCAGTTATGTCATATCGTAGATTCATTTTATAATTTTCATGTTGTTGAGGAGTTTCTAGCATTTAACTTACAGTTGTTTAACAGTCTGTAATGTTACAGCATTGTTTTAACAGTTTGCAATGTTATTTTGTCTTACAACAGCAAGATCTATAGTGTTTAATGCCATGTTTGAACATGAGATGACAGAAAGCAAGCAGGTGAGCTGCATTTTGTTTTTAGTATCGTTAGTTAGGGTCATGGGGGTCACACTTCCTTTAGTTCTGTGGAGTTTTTGTTCATTTTATGTTTGCTGTGAACTGGTCAGATTTGTCATCTCACATTGCCATTCTCAGCTGTCATGTGTGGTTCTCTCCTCAAGCAAAAAGCTTCCCACAGTGATGTTATTATTTAATTTGTCTTAAAGGAGACTGATTTAGACAAAGTGTGCTGTATAGTCAGTCAGTCAGTGAGTTGTTTGTATGTCCCTTGCAGAACTTTGCCTGCCTAACAGCTCTCCTGTAGACCTCTCGTTTGTAAGCAAGATGCCCTCCTGCTGATGCATCCATTTGCAGATTATCAACGATGTCTTGCAACCATCTTAGCCTTGGTGTTCCTTTCTTTCTTTTTCCCATTATGTACCGTTCAAAGACTGTCTCCTAAATTATCATGACATTTTCGCGGCTGGCGAGATTCCTCAGCTGCCGTGCGTGGGGTGAAACAACTCCTGGCCAATGAAGAAAAATGCGATTAGAGTTACCGCTCATCGCCACCGTGGAAAAGGTGATGGAAAGGATTAAGTGAAGTTTTATCGGTACGGCCAGTAGTCTCGCAGTGAGGGCTGCTCATATCACAGCACCTCTGCTCTAGAGGCTGGCCACATCCTATTTATACATGCACACACTGGGGCAAAATGCCTAAACCGGCTTAACCCAGGGGTCAGACTAAGAACTGCTGGCAAGATTCTTTGGCTGCCGCGTGTTTGGTGAAATTCCTCCCGGCCAATAAAGACAAATGTGATTAGGGTTGCGCTGCTGTGAAAAAGGTAATGGAAAGGATTAAATGAAGTTTAATCAGTATAGCCAGTAGTCTTGTGGTGAGGGCTACTCATACCACGCCACCTCTTCTCTAGAGGCTGACCACGTCCTATATATACCCATACTGGGGCAATATGCCTAAACTGGCTTACACCAGGGGTGGAAACTTGATGGCTACTCATGTCACGGTACCTCCGCTCTAGAGGCTGATCATGTCCTATATACACTCATACTGGGATAATATGCCTAAATCGGCTTAATCCAGGGGTTAAATTTACTAGTGGTGAGGATTCATCCTTCTCGACAAAAGCTCCGTCCTGGTCACTACCAGAAAGGATAGCGGCCACGACCACAAAATCCTGAAGTCGGAGACACTGGACCAGTGCATTCTAGATAGGCAACCAACTCTCACCTGACTGGGATATATTCATATCCAAATCACGTTGAGGTTTTCCAATGAGAAAGTCCAACTCTGGACTGGCAACCACCTCTCACATGGCAGGGATATACTGATATCTAAAACACATAGAAGTTTTCCAGTGAGAAAGTCAAACTCTAGGCTGGATGGGAAGCCACCTCTCACCTGGCAGGGATATATTCAAAACATGTCGAGATTTTCTGGTGAGGAAGTCCAACTCTAGACTAAACTGGTGCAACGAAAACCACAGTGTCACGCAATCCCGCTTCTGTGACCCATTGAGAATATAAGCCCAAGCCCCATAATGCTGTGAGCTTCATTGTAAATGAGACTATCATGAGAACAACAGGAGTAAATTCAGTAGGATCATGGGCCGATCTTGATGATAGGTGTGAACGAAGAAGAAGATGATCATGATGTTTAATGTGTCCGGAATATATAAGTTTTCTCTGTTCAGTCCTCTTTACTAGCCAGCCTTCTTGAATATTAAGTTCTTGTATTGGTTCTAAGGACTGTTATTGCTGGAGTTGGAGTGGAGGATAAGCTCTCCACTCCAATGGCGTGCATCTCAAATAGCCTCTGACAGTCAAGTCCAGCTCCTAGCCTTCTCGTGGCAGACTGTTTAAACTGATAGGAGAAGGGGCGAAGGCAAATATCTGGCGCCTGAAAACCAGATGCTTCGGGTAGATGAGAGTCATGTTTGGTAGCTCATCTACCGCTGCTGGCGAGATTCTTCAGCTGCCATGCGTGGAGTGGGGCTCCTCCCGGCCAGTGAAGAAAGGTGTGAATGGGGTTGCCGCACGGCACCACCATGGAAAAGGTGAAAGAAAGGACTAAGCAAAGTAAATAGTAGTTAAATCATGGCACCTCTGGTCTGAAGGTCGGCCACGTCCTAAGTGCATTCATATCGGGCGAAATGCCTTAACAGGCTTAACCCAGAGGTTAAGACACTGCTGGCGAGATTCTTCGGATGCTGCGTATGGAGTTGAAACTCCTCCTGGCCAAGGAAGAAAATGCGGAAAAGCAATTAGGATTGCTGTGTGGCACCGATTTGAAAAAAATGATGGAAAGGATAAAGTGAAGCTTAATCAGTATGTCCAGTAGTATCACGGCTCATTCATTCATTCATTTGCATGTCCCTTGCGGAACTTTGCCTCCCAAACAGCACTCCTGTAGGCCTCTCGGTTGTGAGCAAGATGGCCTGCTGCTGTTGCATCCATTTCCAGATCGTCAACGATGTCTTGCAGCCATCTTCGTCTTGGTCTTCCTCTTTTTCTTTTTCCCATTATGTATCCTTCCAATACGGTCTTCTCTAAATTATCATGACGTTTAATGTGTCCAAAATATTTCAGTTTTCTCTCTTTAATCCTCTTCACTAGCCAGCCTTCTTCAATATTAAGCTCTTGTAGTATAGATATATTTGTTCTTTTTTGTGTCCACGATATTTGGAGAACTCTTCTGTAGCATTTACATTCAAGGGCATTTATGTGTTTCTCAGCTGTTTTGTTAAGTGTCCAGGTCTCACAGGCATATGTTGCTATGGGAAAGATGCATGCCCTTAAAAATCACGGCTAGAGCTACTTATACCATGGCACCTCTGCTCTAGAGGCCGGCCACATCCGATTTACACCCATACTGGTGAAATATTCCCAAACTGGCTTACACCAAGGGTGAAACTTGATGGCTACGCATGTCACGGTACCTCTGCTCTAGAGGTCAGTCATGTCCTAAACACGCTCAAACTGGGATAATATGCCTAAACTGACTCAACCCAGGGGTGGAAGTCACTAGTGGCGAGGATTCGTCCTCCTGGACAAAAGCTCTGTCCTGGTCACAACTAGGAAGGGTGTCAGCCATGACCACAAAATGCTAAGTCGGAGACATTGGACCAGTGCAGTCTAGATAGTCAACCACCTCTCACCCGGCGGGGATGTATGCGTATCCTAATCATGCTGAGGTTTTCTGGTGAGAAAGTCCAACGCTGGACTGGATGGACAACCACCTCTCACCCGGCGGTGATACAGGGTATCTCAAAACACGTCGAGGTTTTCCAGTGAGAAAGTCCAACTCTATCCTTGATGAGCTACCACCTCTCACCCAGTGGGGATATACTGATATCCAAAACAAGCCCAGGTTTTCCAGTGAGAAAGTCCAAATCTAGATTAAACTGGTGCAACGAAAACCATGGTGTCATGCAATCCCGCTTCTGAGACCCACCAAGAATAAAGTCTCAAGCCCTGCGATACTCTGAAGCTCTTGTGGTCCTGTCGGGGATCTCGTGTGGTCCTTTCTGGGACCACATGGGGGACCACAGGACCTATCGAAGACCACAGGTGTAAATTCAGTAGGATCACAGGGCGGTCTTGGTGGTAGAAGTGAGTGAAGAAGTTCTTATAGTATGTATATATTTGTTCTTTTTTTGTGTCCATGATATTTGAAGAACTCATTTACATTCAAAGGCATTTTTGTGTTTCTCAGCTGTTTTGTTAAGTGTCCTCCCAGGCATATATTGCAATGGGAAAGATGCATGCCCTTAAAAATCTTATTTTTGTAGTTCTGTCTGTTCCTCTCCACAGCTTACAGTACATTTGGGAGTTTGGGAGTTAAGTCAGCTTACTTCAAAAAGTGGAAAGCTTTCATCATACAAAGTATTGTTGCTTGGCTGGTGCAGATATAAGAAAAGTTAATTCTTATTTCTGTCCACATGTGTAGTTATTCTAAGCATGCTCTCTCTGTCTGCTGCTGCCATCAGTGAATGATGTTATGGAAGTCTGTTCTAGACACACGACCACACAGCAACAGAATATCCTCAGCCAAGTAATGCTTTATTAAGCATAGGGACACAGCAACAGAATATCTTGTGCAAGTAATGCTTTATTAACTCTTTCCCTGCCATCAACACTATAGTAAAACTCTTTCCCTGCCATCAACACTATAGTAAATTCTTCCTGTTAGTCTAGTACCTGCCATGCACGTTATAACGATTTTGTTTTGTTGCAATTTGTTGCGATTTATCTGCACATGTCTGGTGACCTTTCATAGTTCAATCCAAAGCGTGGCTAACAACCGAGCGAAATCGATATTTTTAACTGAGAAATTTCAATATTTATTGTGATTTCGGAGGCATAAGGACATGTCCTATGACGCGACCACTGTTCCTGAATGTACCCCAAGTACATCTAGACCTATTAAATGGACTGGAGAAGTAGTTAGAAGGTTATTTCAGACATTATTTTAATGAGAATGCCACCACACGACAAGATCAGTGGGAACGTCCGCTTTTTTTTTCTGAGGCGCGGGAAGAGTTGAGCAATGGGTCTTAAACATCTGAAAGCACCTCTGACTACAAATATCTATCTTATTAACACAAGTTTAGTGGATAAAATCACAACATGGGCAGCTATTGGCCTAGTGCATTCATCATTCATCATCATTCCTTTGCATGTCCCTTGCGGAACTTCGCCTCCCAAACAGCACTCCTGTAGGCCTCTCGGTTGTGAGCAAGATGGCCTGCTGCTGCTGCATCCATTTCCAGATCATCAACGATGTCTTGCAGCCATCTTCGTTTCGGTCTTCCTCTTTTTCTTTTTCCCATTATGTATCCTTCCAATACGGTCTTCTCTAAATTATCATGACGTTTAATGTGGCCAAAATATTTAAGTTTTCTCTCTTTAATCCTCTTTACTAGCCAGCCTTCTTCAATATTAAGCTCTTGTAGTATAGATATATTTGTTCTTTTTTGTGTCCACGATATTTGGAGAACTCTTCTATAGCATTTACATTCAAAGGCATTTATGTGCTTCTCAGCTGTTTTGTTAAGTGTCCAGGTCTCACAGGCATATGTTGCGATGGGAAAGATGCATGCCCTTAAAAATCTTATTTTTGTGGTTCTGTCTGCTCCTCTCCACAGATTCTTTATTTGTTTTACTTTCTGAAGAGCAATAGATGTCCTCCTTTTAATTTCCCTCATTGTATCTCCATTATTAGTTAGTAGTGATCCAAGATATTCAAAACTCTCCACTTCTTCCAGTTTTTCCTCATTGATACATATTTCAGTTGCCTTGTTTGTTTTGTTAGTTGTCATCACTTTAGTTTTCTTTGCATTAAGATAGAGGTTCTGCTCTTCGCTGTTCTTGCGGACTGACATAATTAGTTTTTCCATTCCTTCTTGTGTTGTGGACAGCAATACTGTGTCATCAGCATATCTAATCTCTGGTATTTCATAACCTCCAACTGTTATGGCATCGTAATATTCTTTGTCAGAGTAAAAGCGTTCACACACTAATATTTCCTACTCTAGATCAAACTAGAGAGTAAAAGCATTCACACACTAATATTTCCTACTCTAGATCAAACTAGTGCAACGAAAACCATGGTGTCACGCAATCCCGCTTCAGATACCCACCAAGAATACAGGCTCAAGCCGTGCGATACTCTGAGCCTCTTGTGGTCCTCTCGGGGATCTCATATGGTCCATTGGGGACCACATGGGGAACCACAGGACCTATGGAGGACCACAGGTTATTCAGTAGGATCACAGGGCGGTCTTGGTGGTAGAAGTGAACGAAGAAGAAGAAGAAGACACACTAATATTCAGTCAAGCCTCGAGACTAGGTTACAGGGTTGGCAGATCATTTGCTCTAGAGTATCACAGAAACAACTAAAATCTCATGCTCATTTCTCAGAAGAGTCCAGTCAGAAAAAAAGTTCTTCTGGGCTGATCTAGAGGGAGCGGGGAAAACTAAGAATATTCTGTTTCTGGTACTTTTTCATACGCTTTGATCATATGGTTATTAGCAAGCCTTCTTGAAAGTCCATGTCTGACCTGAATAACCAATCTACAGACATTAGGGCATCAAGAGCATACCACAGGGAATGTCACGGCATTGGCCTGCGTTTGAGTTATGGTGAAGATTCTGATCAGTCTTAGAGCTACTCGCAGTCATTGAGGTTCCCAGCCGTTAGTAAATTTGCTGTCTATAGTGATTTTAGATAAGAGTCAGGCAAACAGAGGCTTGCACTGAAGTTATTTACTATATTTCAGGGTTCATCTCCCGCACATTCTCTAATTAATTCATTTAGGTGCTGTGTTAAAAAATTTAATCACATGAATTTTTATTTATTAATTGGCCACCCTGGTTTACATGGAGTATGTCGCACTGTATGATGTACAAAGACTACATCGTTGTACGAAATGAGCTGTATAAAGTTTGTGTGGTGTAATTTTATGTACAGAGTTGGTCATGCTTTATCAACTGGATTTGTGCCATTTATTTTTATATTTGGAATTGGTCTGATTTGTATCTACAGAATCGGGTAGACATCCAAGATGTAGATCATGAAGTTATGAAAGAAATGCTTAGGTTCATCTACACAGGGAAGGCTCCAAATCTTGATAAGATGGCAGATGACCTTTTAGCAGCAGCAGATAAGGTAAGCATTTTTTGTTATGGGTGAAGTTTTAAAGTGAAGGCTAGAACAATTTTATTTGGTTAGTGCTTCTATAGTTTTTGTTTCATGAGGCAAATACCTTATAGGAGGAGTGGGCAGAAAGATCATTAATTAACTCTTTCCATGCCTTTGGTCACTTTTATGACGCTTCCGGTTTCCCGATGCTTTCCAATGGTCACTTTAGTGATCATTGGTTTGTTTCAATAAAACAACTGGTGTAACATTTAGATTGTACATATTTCGTCCACGATTCCAGTGACACTTTTCAAAATGTCGAAAGAGTACCTAGTTGCGAGCGATGCCGAGCGAGAAAAAGGAAGAGAAATATCGAAATTTTTCAATTTTTGATGATGTAGATAGGGGTATGGACATGGCCTGTGACCACCCCACTGCTCTTGAATGTATTCCAAGTAGATCTAGACATATTAGATGACGGGAGAAGTAGTTAGAAGGTTATTTCAGACATTAATTTAGCGAGAATGCAACATAGAATCAGAATATGAGATCGACAAGTAGATCTACACATCTCAGATGGTAAGTAGTGCTGGGCACAATCATTGTCTAAAAACATCACATTACTTCTTTTTTCCTAAAAAACTCTGCATTTATGAACTTTTCATTCATTTAGTTATACTTTGAAACATAATAAGTATACGGAAGTACATGGAAGTACTGTTTTCCATTCCATTTTATAACTATACTCCCTGACATATCAAGACCCACGCTTTTACTCTGACACTCCACTACACGTCCATGTTTCTTCCTCCGGCACGGAAAGAGTTAATCATTTAGTTCTCTTGGACAGTTGTAACTTTTAACAAACTTTGATAGAATCTTTTGGTTAATGATGAAAAGTCAGTGTGTGATTTGGCAGTGATAAACTGATGTTGTTAACAGTCAGTGCTCATTTAGCGCTCAAGACACATGAGGCTGTCTGTTGCAAAGGATTTCTGCTTCTGTTGGTTCATTGCTATCTCCATGGTTGTCTCCCACATCAGTCCTTTGTTTACCAGAGTTTTGTCTGAGGTACATCGCCATGTTTCTTTGAGTTGTCCCATGCTTTGATTACCCTGAGAGACCACATCAAAACTGTTCATAGTAAGGATTCATCTGTCATTCTCATGATGTGGCTAATACATCGCCACCTCCACCTTCTGAACATTACCAAAAGTTGTGTCATGCCTGTCTCTCATAACAAGGTGTTGTTTTTTAAAATAAAATTTGATCAGAACACTCCTTTGATCTTATGTTGAGCCTTGGTTTGGAAGGTGTCAAGTGTACATGCAACTGTCTGTCTTTTACCCCAACATTCTCTCCCTTGTGGTAGGACATTTGAGACATTACTCTTGAATGTTCTTCTGTATTTGGTTTTCTGGCTTGTCATTTTGGAGCTCCAGTTATGATTAAGTGCAGCTCAGACTTACCTAGCTTTTATTGTGTAATTAACAATGGAAGACCAGTTTGAGCAAGCTGTGGCAGGCAGAGATGATTAACAACATACAATCATTTTAATTAGGCAGTGGTAGACACCAAAGGAAAAGTGAATGTAAGAGTGATTGATAGGACATATAGTAAAGTGAAAAAAGCACAAGTATAACTAATACAAGGCAGTACTAGAATTCTACAAGAATAAACTCAACAAATAATGGATGAACTAAAGGGGACATACAGAATAAACAGTAAAAGAAAGTTCAGAACTGAACAGACCACGTCTACCAAATGAAACTGAAAAAAAAGGGAAATTGGAAGAATGACACACCAAATGAGAAGAGTTTTGTTGGAACAGGGTTTTGATGTTTTGAAAGTTTTTTTTTTTTTTAAATCAACATGAATTTTTTGGAGTTGTTTTTATTTATTGTCTTTATGAGTTTCTGGCTTTTTTGTGTGTGTGGAGATTTGAGTAGCTTAGTTTATATATAAGGTGTCTGTTGGAAAAAAGGGCATGGTTTTTTTTTCATGAGTTTAAGACCCCTGGACAGTGGTATCATGCCTATCTCCTGATATCATGGACATTTATATCATGCCCATCTCCTGATTTCATGGGCAGTGGTATCATGCCCATCTCCTGATTTCATGGACAGTGGTATCATGCCCATCTCCTGATTTCATGGGCAGTGGTATCATGCCCATCTCCTGATTTCATGGACCGTGGTATCATGCCCGTCTCCTGATTTCATGGACTGTTATATCATACCCAATATCCTGATTTCATGGACAGTGGTATCATGCCCATCTCCTGATTTCATGAACAGTGGTATCATGCCCATCTCCTGATTTCATGACATTTGTATCATGCCCATCTCCTGATTTCATGGACAGTGGTATCATGCCCATCTCCTGATTTCATGGACAGTGGTATCATGCCCATCTCCTGATTTCATGGACAGCGATAACATGCCCATCTCCTGATTTTGTTCACAGCAATAACATGTCCATCTCCTGATTTTGTTCACAACAATAACATGTCCATCTCCTGATTTTGTTCACAACAGTAACATGTCCATCTCCTGATTTTGTTCACAACAATAACATGTCCATCTCCTGATTTTGTTCACAACAATAACATGTCCATTTCCTGATTTCATGGACAGTGATATGCGCACTACAGATCTACTGGGATTGATATCTTACCCTTGTTTAGAGCTCCTGGGCAGTGATATCATGCCCTTCTATAGATTTTTTGGGCAGTAATATCATTTAGTAGTCTTTGAAATGAAACACAAGTTGCACACCAAGTTGACAGGCAGGCACATACCAAGTAAAACCCCAACAAAAGTTTGCCATTAAAATTACCATCTGTCTTATATGGCATCTGTTTATATGGCATCTGTCTCATGTGGCATCTGTCTTATATGACATCTGTCTCATATGGTTTTTCTTTTTTCTTCAAGTACGCTTTAGAGAGGTTAAAGGTCATGTGCGAAGAGGCACTGTGTTCCAACCTCACGATTGAAAATGTTTGCGAAGTCCTAGTCCTGGCAGATCTTCACAGTGCAGAACAACTAAAAACACATGCTATAGATTTCATAAACAGGTGAGTTTTCTTCATTCACATTTACTGCCTATATCTGCAGTTTTGTCTCTTACATAAATTAGAATTTTTTTGTTGTTGACACAAACCTATCATACGATGAAGCCAAAATGCTGATAAAAGCCAAATACAAGAACAGATGGGAAAAAGAACATCTAGTACAGCAGAAGAATGATATCCACTACCAGCTTAGCAGAGGAGAACAAGTCAGGGTCTTTAGACTCAGAACAGGCCACAACAGACTGAGGCACCAGATGTTTAAGATAGGCACAACCAATGCTTGCACCTGTAGTACTAGCAAAATGACAGCCCAGCACCTGTTACAGGACTTGCTTTAATTTGAAGAACTAAGTTGGCTCTTTTGACCGTCACCTGTACCAATCCAAGCTGTATGGTGATCTTGGCAGCCTAGGACAACTGCAGCCTTCTTCAAAGATATCTAAGTTGACATCTGAAAGTGTTTGAAGAAAAAGGATATTTTTTTTTTTCTTTCTTAATTCCTGTTTAGAACTGTAGAGTTTAGCTTATTGGGTTGATTCATTGGGCTGGTTTCATGGCTGGTGCAGTTTTGGAGATTGTTTCATAGTTTGAGATGTGGGCTGACACTGAAAAAAAAAAAACTAATTGGTAGTCTTCATCATCAGGTTTTTGAGTGGGCTGTAACCTGTTCTGGGGTAGAAAAATAGTTTCTGTTCATTTCTGTGTAGCAGATGCTGGTCACTATTTGGCCATCTGTAGGTCTTTATCATGGTTTTCTGAGTCTGTCTCCACTTGTGATTTGTGTTGGAGCAGTCCTCATTGACTGAGACCGAAAATGGCTGCTAGCAGTGACACTGTCCTGCCTTCAATAAACTAGCTCTTGGATAACTGCAAACAGGAGTAGAGTAGAGACTGATACATCCCTATCCTGGTTCTTCTTTATGGTGGAAGAATTCCCTACAAATATGTTTTTCTCTCATTCCATCTTATGAAAGCCTCTGTGGTCATCTTCAATGTGATAATAGTGGCTCTTGTCAAGTCAGAAGATGGATTTGAGATTTGTTCAGCAGTGTCTGTCATGGCTGATTCTATCATTACTTGACTGACTTACTCAACCACAGCGGCGGGAAACCATGTTTGTGTTGTATGGTTGAGTCTCTTTGTTCTTACTCGCAGAGTCCTCAGTTTTGGCCCACGTTTCCTCCTTAGATGATACAGCACCCCTGATACAGTCAGTTTCCATGTGGTAAGGTCAGGTCGTGAAATATGAAAAAAAATGTGTTTTAACTCTTCCTGTGCCCAGAAAAAAAACGCAGATGTTCCTGTCCGTGCCACACGAAAACCGCGGGTCTTGATATGTTAGGGGGTATAGTTGTAAAATGGAATGGAAAACAGTGTTTCCATGTACTTATTATGTTTCAGAGTAAAACTATGAAAATTTCATAAATGCAGAGTTTTTTAGGAAAAAAGAAGTAATGTGATGTTTTTAGACAATGATTGTGCCCAGCTCACCATCGGCTAGGTCTAGATCTACACTACTTACCATCTGAGATGTCTAGATCTACTTGTTGATCTTGTATTGTGATTCTGTGTTGCATTCTCGCTAAATTAACTCTTTCCATGCCGGTGGGAAAAACGCGGACGTACTATTGGGTGCCAAGCAAAATGCGCTGGTGTTTAGAAAATTGAGGAATATCGTTGAAAAAGTGAATGTAAAATATTATTTCCATGTTTAAAAAATACTAAATATACATTTAAAAAAAAAGGTAAATGAATGAAGGTTCCAGAAATGTATAGTTTTTGTGGGAAAAAATAACTGGTGAGAAAATTAGACAAAATATTTAGCCCCCCCCCCCCCCCCCCCCCAAATCTCTAAAACACAAAACTAATGGTTGTCTACTTACCAAGAGCTGTAAATATCCACTTGTTACACACAATTTGAAGATAAAATGAATTCCTTCCAATAAATATCACTTTTTACACAAATTGAAAAAAAAAAACAGAAGCAGAACAATGAAAGTAGCAAGAAAAGATAAAAGAAGCAGACGTCACTACTAGCTTTGTCAGACTGAGAACCATTGTTAGAATCAGCATCATTGTCAGAATCACACCGGTCAGATTTTGATTTTTCGTCAGTACTGACACTTTTCCTACCAAATATTGTCACAAACATCTCTCTACAAGCTATTGTACTCTTTCTAACAGGTCTAGTGCTACGTGAGGTACATTCAGTAAAATCTGCCATGTCGGAGGGCATGTCCAACGTTCGAATTACTTAGAAAAAACTGCACAGAATTAATCAAATAGCTTCACAAAATGTCTGATCCGTGTGCCTACGCTGAGTAAAAAGGAAGAAGGTTATTTCTGACATTCGCAGTTAACATTCAAAGCAAAAGGTGAAATTGAGTGATTTCGAGAATTAAAATTATCGCCACAGTGACAATTGGTAAGCATCGGGAAAACGGAAATGTCGCTACAGCGACTGAAGGCGCCGAAAGAGTTAATGTCTGAAATAACCTCCTAACTACTTCTCCAGTCATCTAATATGTCTAGATCTACTTGGGATACATTCAAGGCAGTGGGTGGTCACAGGCCATGTCCATACCCCTATCTACATCATCAAAAATTAAAAATTTTCCATGTTTCTCTTCTTTTTTCTCGCTTGGCATCGCTCATAACTAAGCACTCTTTCACCATTTTTTAAAGTGTCACCGGAAACGCAGACAAAATATGTACAATCTAAATGTTACACCGGTTGTTTTATTGAAACAAACCAAGAGTCACTATATTGACCCTACATACAAATCGGGGAAAACCAGAATGCTCGATACAGCGATCCGAGGCACGGAAAGAGTTAATCATACAAAAAACACACAAGACGAAGAAATAGAGAGAGGAGATAAAGTATAGATTCACATGAGTGTTATGTTTTAAAAAAAAAGGAAATAAAATGAATTAAGCTGTAACTTGTAAGAAGATGTGGCTTGTCCGACGCTTGTTCAGAAATGGGCATAGTGGAGCGTAGAGAATGTTTAAATGGAGACTTGTGATGTGTGATAGGTGGGTCATAACTGAGGGTGGTAGGTGGGGAAACTGTGGCGGGGAGAGAGTGATACAATGTTAACCTAGCCAGGAGAAGATGAAATAGATGATTATTTTGGATAGAGGGGTTGTAATGTAATGCTGTGAGGAGGTTCTGAACTATGTGTAACAAGTGAGAAGGGAGTGGAGCTTAGTGGAGAGGGATTATGATTGTTGAAGAGGAGAATGTTAGGTGTAGGTGAATAACAAGTTCAAACTATGTGGCTCCAGCATTCTAGTGTCCGTGCTGTATATTTAGTGTAATGTGGAATTCTTCATCTGCATTCAGCTTTGTATGCTCAGCTTTCTAAATGGGGAGTCAGGAGTCAGGTTGCCTTCATGAGTCCTGCCGTCAGCAGGAGGTCTTTGTAGGAACTACAGAGTTTCTCCTCTGTACTTCTCTCTCGGGGCCACACCTGGGCTCTGAGGTCTCTGTATATGGCACAGGTCTGTAGCATGTGTTCAGGAGTCTGAAGGCCGTTTTGGCACATGCACCGGGCTGCTGGCACAGCTTTGGAAATGAGCATTGAATCTGCAGTGTCCAGTTTGTAACCTGAAGTTTGTGGTTTGTTGCTCGTTTAGCCTTAGTATGGGGTCCTGTGGGTATCTGCTGTTTGTCGTCTGCCTCCAGGTGTTCTGGTAATTCCTTTTAACTAGTGTTTTCACTTCCTTTTGTGATATTCTGTGTCTGAGTTTTTCTTTCTTTGTGCTCTCCTTTGCTAGTCTGCCGGCTGTTTTCATTTCTTACAGTGCACGGGTCCACTGTAGCTCTTTTCTGTTTGTTGTGGAGAGCCGATTTAATTTCTCCAGTACATCCCTTGTTAGATGGTCCTACGGGGATTTGAGTGCTGAAGAATAGGTGATAGAGTGCAATATTATTGAATGGTTAACCATGAAAATGCAAAGTATTTAAGAAGAGACTTTTCTTCTTTCTCTAATGTCTGAACTGTTTGGTATTTTTGAGGAACTATACAACACTGTGCTCTTTCACTTGACTGCGCTCTGTCACTCGACTGCGCTTTATCACTTGACTGCTCTTTCACTTGACTGCGCTCTGTCACTCGACTGTGCTCTATCACTTGACTGTGCTGTCACTTTACTGCTCTATCACTTGACTGTGCTGTCACTTGATTGTGCTCTATCACTTGACTGCGCTCTATCACTTTACTGCTCTATCACTTTACTGCTCTATCACTTTACTGTGCTCTGTCACTCGACTGTGCTGTCACATTACTGCTCTATCACTTGACTGTGCTCTATCACTTACTGTGCTCTGTCACTCAACTGAGCTGTCACTTTACTGGTCTATCACTTGACTGTGCTTGGACCTCATTCTTCCTGTTGCTAAAATTTGTACATTAAGAAGATGAGAGCTTTTTTATTACTTGGTGTTTTACATTCACAGCCACGCCACGGATGTCATGGAAACAACAGGCTGGCGGTCAATGATTCAGGCACAGCCACATCTCATAGCCGAAGCCTTCCGGGCTCTGGCCAGTCAACAGAGTCCACCCCTTGGCCCACCACGAAAGAGAATCAAGCAGGCATGATGGGCCGTGGCCTGAAAACTGTCTTACGCCTGTCTGCGCCCAATACGACCAGAAACTCATTCAGCAGGATCTAGCTGGAGAGCGGAGAAGTTAATATGAGCCTCAGTACATTTCATGCAGTCCCACGATGAAGAACCAGACTGCCATGTAACACAAGTTAACAACAAAAACTGCTGTAGCTGCTATGATACTTTTCTACGGTCAAACTACCAGTAACACATGGAAAAAACTTCCTACCTCTGTCAGTTTTTGTCAGCAGAATGGCAGTTTCCATTAGAATTTTTATAATACATTCATTAGCTTGTATAATTATTTAAAATAATATGGCATATTTTTTTTTTATGACGGTTTTACACAAATGCGAGCAGTATATAAGGATTGTTGAAGGTCTGTCTGTGTTAATGTGGTTCACCTGTGTGACCAGAATAGATAACTAAAAATATTGTCTGTCCCATAGCAAGAAATAAGATCATTGTTTATCGTGCAAGGGTAAGTAGGAGTTGTTAATCTTGCCTTTTTTTCCGCAGGTTTGGTTTTGCTCATTCTGTTGTTGATTTTTATGGTCTCATTTATGAATGTTTTCTTGGCTTCCACCTCACATCTGATTTTCACTCGAGATAAGGTCTTTTGGGTACATGTGGCATATAGACTTTCTTTGAATGTTCCCAATCCACCTCTTCCTACATCTTGCCATCTCTTATGCTCCACAAAGAGTGCCAGTAATTGTATCAGGCCATTATAATTTCACAGGCAGTTAGTGATAAAAACTTGTGACTTTCTGGTGATAGACTGCTAAAAATAGGCATTACATTATTTCTTAGTAAAACATGACTGTCTTTGATTTTAAAAAAATGTTTATGTTTTGGGTTTTGTTCTGTAGAGTTTGACTTAATACAGAAATTGCTAACTAGTGGAAGGAAGTTTAAGGAAACAACCAGTGATACTAGTGCCCCAGATAGGTTTTTTACAAATGCGGTGGAACATTAAGGAACAAATGAGAAATGCAGTCACACAGACCTTGGAATAGCAGGAGTGAAATCTCCTGTCAGGGGCATGTGACTAAAGGAAGAAAGCAGAACAGAGGAAATTGAGAGTGGGCTGTGGAAAGAATATCAGTCTTGGGTGCATTCACAGCTCAGCATCATGGATGGTAGAAGAATACTTGCAACAACAGTCATAAATCATTAACTCTGTGGGCTAACACATTAATGAGAAGTTTTTTTAAGGACCTTAAAATTTCTTCTTATTTAGTGTTTGTCCTTGAAAGGATTTTGGGTTGTATTGTGGCTTGACACATCTGCCTTTGGCTTGGTATATTTTTTTTTTTTAGAACTGGGTTTCATCTTTCTATTGCAATCACTGTTGTGTTTCCGTGAACACCACTGGGAAGTGGAATAGTCTTGGTCAACTACGGCTCACCAGTCCTTGACACAGTCAGCAGTAGGTTGGTGACTGCTGCCTCAGTCATCTTGATTTCTGCATATTCCCCCCCCCCCCCCCCCCCAAACCTTGATATTGAAATCTTTGGGCAGTGTCCAGGAAAGGATCACAGGTTGTGAATGGCCTACATAAAAACACTCATTAACATTAAAACCATCATAACCTAGCAAGTGTAAGTCACATTCAGCTTTCACTAGACTTTTCAGATGTGACTTGGAGTTGGGAAAAGTCAAAAGTTTTTCGTCACAGACATACTATGCAGAGATATGGAGCAGATGAAAAAGACCACATTCCGCCACCAGGCACAAAGAGGAGAGTGAAAACTCATAAAATGAGGGATAGAAAAAGTCAAGAAAGGTACATTTTTTCAAATGTGATGATACTTTCTATTATGAACTGTAGATGTTCCTAGCAAATGATGATTGACTGATTGATCTTTTCTATTATGAACTGCAGATGTTCCTAGCAAATGATGACTGACTGATTGATCTCATGGGGTAGTGTCAATACAGTTAGGACATTCCCATATCTGCTCTGCTGCTCATTCCAGTAACGGAATCAAAGCGCGTATACTGACTGACCCCCTGTTGCACATTGAGTGTGGATTCATTGCTTCTGTCCCTCGCCCTGCTACACACCCCATTCCTTCATTCTGCAGATCTGGGGATTACTCTCCTACTCTTGCTCTTCATCTCTGTCAAAGTTTTAGCAAATGCCATGGTGAAAGTAAGGCTTACACTCATCTTTTACTCCAGTGTATCCATGTCTATGCAACCAAACCTGGCTGGAAGTTCCTAATGTTTGGCAGATGTAGGGGTTTTACCAGAACCTGGAGACGTGTAAGAACTCAATACCATCGCTACATAGCTTCATATTTAGCATGATCCCATGCCTGAAGCCCAGAGAAACAGAAGTTACACCTGTTTAAGTACTTTGCATGTGCGAACGAAGAAGAAGAAGTACTTTGCAAAATGTTCTCACGATTCAGTGTTAGTATCAGTAGGTCACTCTAACTTTGTTCTGCTGTTTTCAGCATAGTGGGAGTACTTGCTTTAGGAACAATCCCACACAAAGAGAGACTGATGGTCTGTGGTGATTTTAACAGTCATTCCCAGAGCTGGGGCTATGACCACATAGACAAGAGAGGAGAGGAAGTTGAGAGCTGGCAGGATGATAATGGACTTCTCCTGATCAACCAGCCAATGGATGCCCCAACATTTTACTCAAGGGCTTGGCATACAAAATCAACACCAGATCTGGCATTCCACTCTCCAGATCTGAAGTGGAACATTACACGTGAAGTTGGAAAACAACTTGGAGGTAGCGACCATCGACCAGTCTTCCTGACAATAGAAATGAACTCCTTAACACCAGTAACCCTCTCCCCAGATGGAACTATAAAAAAGCAAACTGGACAATGTACAGACATCGTACAGGTATCCTGGTGGGACAGCTGTCCATAGAAGGTAAGGATATTAACAGCATAGTGAAGGAGTTCAATGCTTGTATCCTTCAGGCCGCTCGTGAAACCATTCCCAGAGGAGCTCGCAGGGACTATAAACCATACTGGTCTAGTGAGCTGGGAAAACTCCATGATGACGTGGAAGCAGCTCGAAAGCAAGCAGAAAATAGACCATGCCAAGAACACCACAATAATTACCAACATTCTAAAGCCAAATTTCAGAGAGCAAAGCTGCAAGCCAGACGGGAAAGTTGGAGAGAGAAAACAGAGTCCCTAAACTTTGAAAAGGATGGAAGGAAACTGTGGAAACTAATCAAACAGTTAAATGATGAGAGTACTGGAAGAAGTACAAAGATTACACTAATAGAGGATGGGAAAACTCTTACAGGTAAGCAGGTAGCAGATCACTTTGCTCGCATGTTTGCACAGGACTGCAACATTGATATCCATCCAGAGAAGGAGCGTACAGTGCGCATCGAGCCACAGAAAGAGGAGGAACAAGTCAGAAAAGTGGAGGTCATGGATGCACCAATCACACGCAGTGAGTTAGACCTAGCAGTTAGTAAACTGAAACCAAGGAAATCACCAGGACCAGATGGAGTGTCCAATGAAATGATCAAGAACCTGGGAGTGGCAGCAATGGGAAAGCTGTTGGATATTTTCAATATGTGCTGGAGCACAGGTAAGTTACCTCAAATCTGGAAGGAAGCAAGCATGGTACCACTGCTAAAACCAGGGAAAAACAGTGATACTGCCTCCAGCTACAGGCCAATCAGTCTCACTAGCTGCCTATGCAAAACGATGGAACGCATCATTGACCTGAGGCTAAAATGGTACCTAGAAAGTGAAAACCTTCTCGTTCCACAACAAGCAGGATTTAGGCAGTACTACAGTACGGAAGATCAAGTGACCTATCTCTCTCAAGAGATTGAGGATGCATTCCAAGAGAAAAACCTTGTACTAGCAGCGTGGATAGACCTGAAGAAAGCCTTTGATAAAGTATGGAAAAAAGGTCTGTTGTGGAAACTAAGAAACTGCAATGTGAATGGAAGACTGTACAACTGGATAAAGTCCTATTTACACAATAGAAGAGCTAGAGTAGTAATGGATGGACACAAAAGCCAGAAAGTACTTCTGCGACACGGTGTACCACAAGGAGGAGTCCTTTCGCCTACACTATTCCTTGTATTCATTAATGACCTGGTCAAGGAACTTCCCTATGGAATCAAAGCAGCACTGTATGCAGATGATCTGGTCATGTGGTGTACAGATGAATATGCGACAGTTGCTACACAGAGACTCCAAAGAGCAGCAGACATCTTGACATCATGGACAAACAAATGGTGTGTAAGTATCAACACAGAAAAATCAAGTACCACTCTGTTCACCCTCTCATCTAAACAGAAAGCAGGTAAGATCTTTGTAAATGAAATACCCTTAAGGATGGACAACCAACCCACTTACTTAGGAGTGACTCTTGACTCAAAACTGACTTGGAAGCAACACATCAACAGTGCAGAAGCAAAAGCCAGAAGAAAACTAGCCATATTAAGAAAATTAAGTGGGACTACATGGGGAGCTAGTGAAAGAATCCTCAAGAACGTATATCAGCAAAGTATTCTACCACATTTAGAATATGGCTCAACATCTTGGTGCACAGCATCAAACACTACGCTGCATAATCTAGACAAGGTTCAAAATCAGTCACTACGGATTATCACAGGTGCCATGAGGTCCACACCAATAGTAGAAATGCAGAAAATAGTTGGTGTTCAACCGCTAAAGGAACGTAGAGACACAAAGGTCATGACCATGGGAGAAAAATTCCTTAGCTCTGTAAGCCATCCCCTGAAGGAGAGATTCAATAACTTGGCATTAGGACGGCTTAAAAGAAGCAGCTTCATTCATCAGGCCAAGCGTATGCGTAAGCTGATACCTGACCTTCCAACTGTAGTCACTCCATTATCATCTGTACCAGAGCATACACCATGGAAAGAAGCAGATTATACACAAATAACTATTCAGACTGAAGTGAAAGGTGTGCAGAATGGTGAGATGCAGAGCAGTCTTGTAAGATCAGTAGCCACACTTAGTGTTCTAGATGACAAATATCCATGTGACACCTGGATACGTGTGTATACAGATGGATCTGCACATAATGCCATAAAAAATGGTGGGGCAGGAGCATATATTGAATATCCAAACAACACCATTGACAAGATTTCCATACCCACTGGTAATACTGCAACAACTTTGATGCAGAAGTTAGGGCAATTATTGCTGCAGTTGAAAAACTATCAGACTCCAGAATTGATACATGTCCTGTAGTAATTCTCACAGATGCAAGATCAGTACTGGAGGCTCTTCAGTGCAACAAACTACCAGACCTTAAGGATGCCTTGTCAAAAATTGGCTTACAACATGGAGTCACTTTGCAGTGGATTCCCTCCCACTGTGGGATACCAGGCAATGAGAAAGCTGACCATCTGGCCAAAGAGGGCACTGAAATGGAGCAACCAGACATACCAGTCACCTATAATCAGAAGAAAAGCATGATAAAAACCTACAGGAAGCCACAAACACACCACATGATGACTATCACATGCTAAACAGAAAGGAACAAGTCACCATCTTCCGTCTCCGAACAGGACACAGCCGACTCCGAAGTCATATGTATACAAAGTTTAAGGTTGGTACTACTAATCTATGTACATGTGCCCAGGTGCCCCAAACCGTGGAACATATCCTCCAGAACTGCATCAACTACGAGACACTGAGAAATAATTACTGGCCCAGTGAAACCACTAAAGAAGATAAGCTCTACGGTTCCATACATGAGTTACAAAAAACAGTGAAATTTATCCAAGAGACAGGGCTGCAGATATAGACAGACAGTGCGAACGAAGAAGAAGAAGAAGAAGAAGCATAGTGGGAGTGGATTCATACTGCATTCCTTTGTCAGCAAATATAAGCTGAACAACACAATACGTTGTCATTGTGATTTTATCATTTCCCCTTCAGACTGGTTTCTGATCAGGCATTGGTCCTCTTGACTCGGTGCATGTGTTCTTGCTTGTAGGTCTCATTAGTAATAATATATCAAGTATATTATGATTAATCGTTGTCAGAAAGATATAATTGCTAATAAGGCAGCCCAGAAGGATTGGGATGTTAATAGAGTATCTCCATTCAATGGTCCTCACCTTCTATACCCCAGTCTGGGGCATAAGCCATCAACAAGGGCTCTCCATTTATTTCTATCCTGGACTCTACCCAGGTGTAGTTGATCTTTTTGATATCTGCTTCAGGACTCCTTCGTTGCGTGTTTCTGTCTTCCTTGTTTTCTTTCCCTGGAGATTCCAGGTGAGAGCTTGTCTAGTTATGTTTGTGATAGGTTTTCGAAGTGTATATTCTGTCCATCTCCAACGTGTTTTTTTTTTTCATCTTCTCCTCTTTCGCCGTGACATTGAACTGTACAGCCAGAAGAAAAAAAAAAAAAATGCCATTCCAGCAGTGATGTTTCGTAGTATTAAGTAGTAGAAATAGGTGGGAATGAGACTTTTTAATGGTCCTTTTTATTATTATTGTATCTTGTTAAATAATATGAAATGAAATAAGCATGAGAGGCTCATCTTCCCCCCCCCAAGCATGCTCTTAATGAGCCTGACTGAAATAGTCAATGTGAAGTTGGTCTGAGACCTTGGTTGGTAACATGTGAGCCAGCCGAAGAAAATTGTTCATACTACTAAAAGTTTACACGATGTCTGTTTATTGGCATTTATAAAACAAGTGTTATTCTGTAAAATTATGTTCTCATTATTTTTTTGTTACTGATATCTTATCACATGTCATCATTTACTTATATCTGTGGTTATGACATTGGTATTGGACATTTTGGTATTACACTGTTTCAGAAAGTATGAGACACATTGGTATGAACCATAGTGGCAAGTCTTAAGCATGTGCTGTCTGTATTCCTCCAGATATAGCTATTGGTTCTCACTTCATTGATTCTGAAGCTAGTTCTTCCATTTCCATCAAGGGTTGTGGAGTTGGTAACAATTTTGAATGTAATTGGAATGGGTAGAATTTATCGTACAAGGAGGAGTTGAAAAGAACAACCAGAGTTGGAAGCAGGTTTTGGGTGATCATTGAACTGTACACCAGTGAAAGTGGCAGAATGTGGACAGAGTGAAGGTTTGGGCCATATCTCTGATCTGTTTTTTTACCGATGTGACATGGTGTGCTGGTGGCCAGGAATTTTTTAGCATGCAGGAACCAACTCTGCAGCCCCAGTTCACCTAGATCCTGCTGGTGATGTGGGACATCGGGGCCCGTTAAGCCTATTGTAGATGGTTATATTTTTATGTATTTATTTATTTTTATTTAAACATGTATATGCCCACATTGCAAAATCTCCATCGTATGAGTATTTGTGTTGCTGAACTTGAAGAATGTGTAATTAAAATGTGCTGAGTGATTGTCCAATTTGGATGAATCTTGAAGTTTACATGTTTGCAGATGTGCATTGTGGGGGTCAGTATATACATAATGGATGTGCATCAGCCATATAGTTTGTGCATGTGTGGTGGGTGTGGGAAAATGATTGCTGTTTTCCTGATGCACATAAAAATGGTGCCATGATTGTTCTTTTTTTCCATGCAAATGCTTATATTTTTGTTTTGTAATTGAGTTCTTTTATGCTGTTTTGTGATAATATATTGTAAATCACCATTATAACAGTGTTTTGTTTTTTTTGAAGTTTCTTCAGCCATGCTTGAATGTTATAATCTGGTCTCTCAGAACTGCGCTGATGGTCATTGATTATAAGTTAATGATGTTGCACTCGCGTTCGTTTTCAAGTCTCCCTGAAAATGCGAACTGGTGGGTTTTTTTGTTTTTTTTTGCAGTTGATGCAGTGGTGGTGTTGGGGCACATTTTCTTAGGCTGAGAATGGGTTACAGCTGTCATTTTTTCAGTCCTTAAGTGGAGCTGAAGAGCAGGAAGGGGAGGTGGTGGTGTGCAGTACTTCTTTAGCAGCCAAACTGCCACAAGGATCCTTGCCCCAGTAGCCAAATTAAGCCTGTTGCCTGAGGTACCAAATCAAGCGTCGAGTCACGTCGAAGGGAGACGACTGTAGAATAGGCTGTGATGAAAGAATATATGATGAAAGAATATATGGAGTTATTTAGCCTGAACGATGACTAACCAGAGTAAGGAAAGCGAGCGTGTTTTTGGTTCTGTAACATAAGTGATTTTTTCATGAAGATGTGTGAGTGTACTTTTTAATCCTGTAAATGCTGGGAACATGCCAGTCAAATTGTAACCAGTGAGTGAAAACTGGTAAAAGCTGTATAGAAATGTAAATCATATATCCAGTTGCTTGTGAAATACTGGTCACTAGGAACAGAGTTTTAAGTAGATTTGGTCACTAGAAACAGTTTTAAGTAGATTTGGTGTTCCTTGGGGCAGCATGGAGTAGCCTTGCCTTGATCACAGAATGAAGTACAACAGAGCCTTTCATGACAGTCAGTTGTTTAAAGTCTGGCTGGAGATGCTGCCACCACCCCCCGTACAGTTCTGCAAGTTCACCAAAGTAGGCAAACATCCATACAGAAGTTCACTTTAGGTGGGCAGACATCCATACAGTTCTGCATACATTCTTTCTTGCCTACATTCATCATTTAAATGAACATATAAATATGAGATTGAGTGAAAATTTTGTTCCCATCAAGATATGAGTGTAGACTTATTCCATTTCTGTGTTCATGCACGAACAAACATTTGTTAAAACTGTGGTGTTTTTTTTTTCTGTTTTGTTAAACATTTGTTAATTTTGCCGAGTGTTAAACCTAGGAATATAAATTCAGTATGTCTTTATTTTGTTTACTGATATGTACATATTAGTTTATTAGTAGACCTTAAATGAAGAAGTAGGCATTGTTTTGTTGTAAAATCTTGGATATATGAAATATTTCTTTGCTAGTGTTTCCTTGCCTTGCTATTGCAATCTCTTAATGTAGTCATGACATTCACATTTGATTTTTGCCCCCCTTTTTTTTTTCTTTTAAAATGGACACTGAAGTTTTTATGAGAGTCGTGGCTTTTATATCACAGGCATATTCAGAACAAAGAAGATTGTATGCACTGTATGGTCACCTGTACTAATAACATAATTGACTCATTTCATCTCATGAATTTACTTACATGTATTATGTTTCTGAGTGAAGACTTGATAACTTGAGAAACATAAAGACTTATTTCATCTTATTGTGAATTTATGCATTTGTATTGATGCTTTGTAATTCTGGTGACATACTACAGACACTCCAAAATGAATAAATTGTTAACTGAAAGTTATCAGTCTCTGAGCTGCTTTTTTTTTTCTTGTTATATGTGTAGGTCATTTTATTCTGGACAGGACTGCAGTCAGTTGTTGACTGACAGAGACAAAGCTGAATCATTCTCAACCCTCAACCTTCCCATGGAAGCAAAGATGTGCTACTCAGGCTGAATGAGATAGCATGCAATGACCCAGGGCTGACTGTCAAGGCTGGGGAACTATATTCAGTCAAGATCCTAGTCTATCTCCCAGTGCTGCCCCTTGGAAACTCTGTTCAAGTGAACAGGGATCGCACTGGGAAGATGAAGCTGATCCTAAAATGTGTGGCTGGCCCCCATATACTCTTTAAGGAGTACGGGTTAGTATGCTAGTGTGACATCCATCCCACCTCTCTGTTGGTGCTCCTGGTGCAACCTGGCTAATCAGGATAGGGTTTGCTGTTCCCCCCAGTGGTGGAACATGCAGAGAAGCTTTGATTCCTAGGTTCACTGTAGGCTAGACTGATGCTGCCTGTATTTCAACATCTTCATGTGTTGACTGTTGAGAAGATCCTCCTCATGGTTCTAGTAGGAACATATAACAGCATATTCATATAATAACATACACATATAAGTGTGCAGGGGTTTTTAAATTCATCCACTTTTCAACTTTTGTTCAGTTGCATATGTACAGGACTGAGTATTGCCTGAATAGCACTGACAATTAAGTGTACTGCCTACTCTGGTGTGTTTCTTAATATGCAGGCAGATTGTAACCAGCATAAGGTACAAATACTTGAAACGAACCGTTGATATTAGGTGCATTTGTAGATAGGTTAATGTAAGATTAAACACCAAGTTTCAAGAAATTAACTGCAGCCAATTTTTTTTACAGGCTACTAATGTGGTAAGGGGTGGCAGAAAGTGAGAAAATGGATAAAATTTCTCATCAAGCTGTCATTCGCTACATATGCATCAAGGGCTTATCATCAACGGAGATCCATGAGGATATGGTAAAGACTCTAGGGGAGAATGCCCCTTCTTACAGCACAGTGAAGAAATGGGCAGCTCAATTCAAACATGGAAGGGAAAGTCTGGAAGATGATCCACATCCAGGAAGACCAAGAATGGTAACCACCGATGAAACCACTAGCAGAATTCATAACATCTTCTTCTTCTTCGTTCACTTCTACCACCGAGACCACCCCGTGATCCTACTGAATTTACTCCTGTGGTCCTCGATAGGTCCCGTGGTCCCCCTTCGGACCACACGAGATCCCCGACAGGACCACAAGAGGTTCAGAGTACCGCAGGGTTTGACCCTGAATTCTCGGTGGGTCTCAGAAGTGGGAATGCATGACACCATGGTTTTCGCTGCACCAGTTTAATCTAGAGTTGACTTTCTCACTGGAAAACCTCAGCGTTATTTGGATACGCATAAATCCCTGCCAGGTGGGGCTGTTGCCTATCTAGACTGCACTGGTCCAGTATCTCTGACTTCAGCGTTTTGTGGTCGTGGCTGCTCCCCTTCCTAGTTCTGACCAGGATGGAGCTTTTGTCCAGGAAGACGAATCCTCGCCACTATTAAGTTTCACCCCTGGGTTAAGCCGGTTTAGGCATGTTATCCAAGTATGGGCGTGTTTAGGATGTGACCGACCTCTAGAGCAGAGGTACTGTGATTTGAGCAGTCCTGACCTCGAGACTACTGATTAGTTCACTTAATCCTTTCTTTCACCTTTTCCACAGTGGCGCCGCGCGGCAACCCCATTCGCACCTTTCTTCACTGGCTGAGAGGAGCCCCATTTCATGCACGGCAGCTGAAGAATCTTGCCAGCACCGGTAATCATTACATGATAATGGAGGATCGACGATTGAGCTGTACATTGCTACTGAGTTGGACATCTCCCAGGAACATGTTCATGCCATTATTCAGAATGAAAAAAAAAAGATCTACAAATGACAAAGGTCTCTGCTTGATGGGTACAGAAACTTCTTGGAGCTGATCACAAACATGTCTCAACATGTCAAGAGACAATCTTGGCCATTTTGCTGCAGATCCTGAAAAGTTTCTTCAGCAATTTGTGACTATGGATGAGACTTGGGTTCATCATTTTCAACCAGAAACCAAAGAACAGCCAAAGCAGTGGAAACATCATGGATCTCCACCTCCAAATAAACCAAGGGTGGTTTTGTTTGCAGGCAAAAGTGATTGCTTCCATCTTCTGAGATTCAGGTGTGCTATTGGCAGACTATATTCAAAAGGGCAGAATGGTCACCGGGGCCTATTACGCTAATCTTGTGAAGCAACTGCGGGTCAAATTGAAGGAAAAGCGTGGTGGGAAATTGACGAGAGGAGTCCTCTTTAATCAAGACAATGCTCCAGTTCACAAGTCGGTGGTGGCAATGGCTGCCATTCATGAATGCGGCTTCCAGCTTCTTGAACATCCTCCTTATTCCCCAAACTTGGCCCCTTCGGACTATTAACCTGTTTACTAAACTAAAAAAAGGAGCTCAGTGGTCACAAATTTGCTTCAGATGATGATATCATTCACACTGTAGATCACTTTCTACTGGCACAAGATGCTGACTTTCACAATGAAGGGATCCATATGCTCCAGGATCGCTGGACTACGTGCATAAACTTGCAAGGGGACTATGTTGAGAAATAACCTAAAAAGTTGTCCACAAATAACCCATTGTACTGTATGCTGAGAACTTATCAATCACCCCTCGTACAGTGTCATTCTCAGAGGCAGATTACCTTTCACAAAGGTCAGGTACATGCTTTTTTAAAAAAATAATGGGTTAACTTGAATAATTCACTCCTTTTACATTGATAAGTCAGTCATTTTGCTGCATTACCAATTAAGTGTGAATATAAATACATGTCTACTATATCTGTCGTTTGATCATTGCTTCGATATCATCATGTGCTGTGCCGACTGGCGTTGGCTATTATGCTTCTCCAGAGTATCTGATCCTTCATGCAGGCCATCAGTTCAGTTGGTGATCTCTCACACCATCCCGTCAGACTGTCCAGTATCATTTCTCTTGGTCTTCCTCTTGATCTTCTTCCTTCTATTTTTCCTGTTGTTATAATATTTTCAATGCCCCTTCTTCTCATTGCATGTCCTATGAAAGTACATTGTCTTTCTCTTATCTTTTTGACAAAGTTTTTTGTCTCTCCAGCTCTTCTCCTACATTCTTCATTAGTTAGTTTTGCTGTCCAGGGGACATTTAAATTCAACTTCATCTTGTCCGTGGCAAACCAGTCTCCAGACAACATCCTGCAGATCTGCACTCTCTACTGACCCCTTCAGAGATCTGGACCCAGGAAAAGAGCTAGGATGAAAAACTCTTGAGACAGACGAGAACTGTTGCTGATGGTAAGATTCATGGAATCTCCTTGTCTAGATGGTTGAACATGTCAAAACTGAATATGGAAGATTTTGTTACTGCCATGCAGATATCGCACAAAAAAAAAACATCTCTGTGTAATTGGAAGATGCAGAATAAGAGTTAAGAAAAAAAAAAGCGTTGCAAATTAGCAGATTATTTAGAACAGTTTAAAAGGTGCAGATAGTCTGAAAATCATGCATTTTATGATGTCTTTCAGTTTATGGGTGCCCAAGTAGCTGCACAGATAGTGCACTGGTCTCTCATGACAAAGATTGAATTTGAATGCAATGAAGCTGGTCTAATCATTCAACTTTAGAAATGGGTACCCGAATACTGGTTTTAAGAAAGGAAAAGTATGAGATAAATTTAACCACTAACATTATGTCTAGGTGTGTCTCTATGGCATGCTAGGAATACTCCTGAATTTCAGTTTCCAGTTTCTTCATATGATGTGTAATTTTTAAAATGATATAGGGAGGCATAGATGCCATCTGTTTTGTCAGTTGGTGACCCTTAGCTAACATGCTAGCATCCAGTCTGGTAATCTGTGACTGACCTTGTCTCACCTCTCTGTTGGTACCCCCAGTAAAAGGCTGAGCCTAACAGGGTAGACGGATTGCCATATTCCCCACAGAGATGGAGTCCGCTAAAGAAGTACTGCACATGCCCCTGCTTTTTAGCTGCACTCATTCATTAGCCTGTCCCTTGAGGAATTTTGCCTCCATAACAGCTCTCTTGAAGGCCTTTCAGTTGTAAGCAAGATGCCCTGCTGCATCCATTCACATCATCAATGTACTCTTCCAAGACTGTCTTCTCCAAACTCTCATAACATTTAATATGTCTGATATATTTAAGTTTTTTCTGTTTAATCTTCTTTCCTAGCCAACCTTCTTATAGTATTAAGTTCTTGTAGTATGGATATATCTGTTCTTTTGTGTCTGTGATATCTCAAAAATTCTTCTATAGCATTTACAATTCAAAAGCACTTAAGTGTTTCTCGGCTCTTTTGTTAAGTGCACAGGTCTTACAGGCATATGTTGCGATGGAAAAAAAATGCATGTCCTTAAAAATCTAATCTTTGTACTTGTGTCCGTTCCTCTCCACAGCTTTAGTTGGTTTAGCTGCACTCACAGGCTGATAAAATGGCTGCCATGGGCCACTCCAAATCTGACATGATGTTGTGCCTCAACTTCTTCACAGCATATGTTGTGAAGCACAATCTTTCATGTACTGTAATAAACCTTCGGTTGTTTCTTATTAAATAGATGACATTTGCAGCTGTGGGCCACTCAACTGTGCTCCACACACCAGGTCAGGAATCACTAAGCTAGACGGTCAAGAACATCAACTTTCCAGGTGAAATGACAGGTCACTGTCAACTAGCCTGCTTAAACCAACTATTCTTCAGCCTGCTTTGAAATTAAAGAGATTCCAAAGTCAACATCCTGCCAAATGTGATCATCATGTTTAAAGAACATCACTCATTCAGCTTCATAAATGAGTTTAAGATCTCACCCATCCAACTTGATGCTCATTTTAAAATCTTCACCCATCCAACTTGATGCTCATTTTAAAATCTTCACTCATCCAACTTGATGCTCATTTTAAAATCTTCACCCATCCAACTTGATGCTCATTTATAAATCTTCACCCATCCAACTTGACAATCTAAGATCTCAGCCTTTCAACTTGCTGAAAACACCTCAGCTTCTCAATTATACAGATATCATCTTACATTCTTCCTGTGCCATTAAACATTACACAGGGCTGCCATGGTAGTTTGCCAAATTTTCCCGTTTTCAGCGAGCTTTTCAATTTCATCAAGGGATTTCATGCTTGCTAAACTGCCTCTCTTAACAATGTCTTCTTTAGAGTTTCATGTGGTTGACCTCTTTTTCTTTGTCCTGTTGTGTTCCACTTGATAGCTTGTTTTGGGATTCTCTGACTGTTTCTTCTCATCACACGACAGACATACGTTCATCTCCTTTGTCTGATCACCCATGAGAGTTGTTCACTCATCTGCCTTATCTCTGCATTGTTCTTGAATTCATTCCACTTTATATCATCTTCCTTAGGCATTTGTTTTCAAAAGTCTAATTTCTTGTCTATTTCTTTAGTTGTTTTCCAGCTTTCACATGCATAAATGAGGGTGGATATTACATTTGAACTGAATAATCTTAGCTCGATGTTTGTGCTTATAACTTTTGAGTGCCATATGATCTCAAGATATAATTCCAACTTCCTTTCTGATGTCACCATCCTGGTCTATGTAGCTGATATACACAGGTATGCAACATTATGGCATTCACCATATCCAATACACCAACTACAAAGATATCAGCAAACCATCCTCTTCTGCCTAAGACAGGCCACTGCAGACTACTGAGCCACCTGCATCGACTCAAAATGTCTCACACAGACGAGTGTCCATGTGGCAGTGGAGTCCAGACTCCAGAACATATCCTACAAGAGTGCCCAAACCATGCAGACCCGAGGCGTGAGACATGGCCAGAGCCCACAAGCTTGTGGCAAAAGCTTTGGAGTTCCTATCAGGATCTGGAGAGGACTGCGGACTTTGCCATGTTAACAGGGATCAGGATCTGAAGTGACCAACAACCTCGAACGCAGAAGAAGAAGAATGGCATTCACAAGCCACATACTGTATGTCACAAAGACATAACAGACTTGCAAACCCAAAACAATGGCTTCAGTCTTTTATTTACAAGGATAAAAAATAGAGGTTAAAAATTTTATGTGCTTGTATCCTGGACATCATAGTTTGATTGTATATGTTATTTCCTGGAGTATATGTATATCTTCACACACAGGAGTGATAGAGTAAACAGATGGAGCCACTCTCACATATCACAGTACCAAACCTGACATTTCAATCAATATATCTACAATCATTAAGATCTTTATAGAATAATTTCTCGTTAAGAATTTTTGCATACAAAATTAAGGCAAAATTGTGACCAAGTTTTCTTTCTTTCTTTTTTTTCTATGGTGGAGCTTGCTTCGAATGACTCAGCTCTGAAACAATCTAACATTTTCTTGCTGGCCTGACTGACTTAGCTCTGAAACAATCTGACATTTTCTTGCTGGCCTGACTGACTTAGCTCTGAAACAATCTGACATTTTCTTGCTGGCCTGACTGACTTAGCTCTGAAACAATCTGACATTTTCTTGCTGGCCTGACTGACTTAGCTCTGAAACAATCTGACATTTTCTTGCTGGCCTGACTGACTTAGCTCTGAAACAATCTGACATTTTCTTGCTGGCCTGACTGACTTAGCTCTGAAACAATCTGACATTTTCTTGCTGGCCTGAGTGATTTAGCTCTGAAACAATCTGATATTTTCTTGCTGGCCTGACTGACTTAGCTCTGAAACAATCTGACATTTTCTTGCTGGCCTGACTGACTTAGCTCTGAAACAATTTGACATTTTCTTGCTGGCCTGACTGACTTAGCTCTGAAACAATTTGACATTTTCTTGCTGGCCTGACTGACTTAGCTCTGAAACAATTTGACATTTTCTTGCTGGCCTGACTGACTTAGCGCTGAAACAATCTGACAAATTCTACAGTAATGACTCTATCCATGAAAGATTCTGACAACCTGATGATGCCAGGAGAAAAGAGTAATCATATATAGCACCACCATGTCAGAAGGCTTGAAAATTTAATGTTCGAGATAAACCAATGCGTCAAATGTTTGTGTCACAGCACAGTTAGATAGCTGAGAAAAAGTCTCAAACAATCCCACTCATTAAGCAAGCCTCTGTAACATACAACCAACACTAGCAGAGACAGATGATTCATAAATTCATGCCACAGAAAAGGAAGGTAGCAAATTGCATACATCAGCATCAACCCCATCTAATAAGTACTGGGTGTATACAGTCAGAAAGTACTAGCATTCATCATAATTAACAGCTTAAACATTACATTCAATGGACTGTGTCACTGAGAAGAAGAAGAAGAACCTATCTGAAAGCTCTAAGGCATTGTCATGAACACAAATCTTCATTCTACAACTATTGAACAATTTACCAAAGACATGCCAGCCATCAATGGTAATCAAGAATGGAAACTGACAACACATTTCAGTTTCATCCACACATTTTATCCAACAATTTCAGGAACTCGGCTAAACAATACCCAGATTTCAAATGATGACATTATGACTGACAGCAATGACCTGTTTTCATACTACAAAACAAGTATCAACAGTATCTTGATTTTAAATGATTATATCCACACACTTTAACTAAAGATATTAATGACTGTATCCACATACTTTAACTGATGATACTAATGACTAAATCCACACATTTTAACTAAAGATACTAATAACTATATCTACATACACTGATGATACTAAAGACTATATCCATACATTTTAACTAAAGATATTAATGACTATAAAAGTATCACTAGTAAAACCAGACAAAAAATAAAGTTTTAAGAAAGGGCATACACTAGCCATTAATGCATCAAACGTCCAGCTGCTTTAGAAAACAATGATGTCCATCTACCTAAATACCGAGGAAAACATAAAAAATCTGGAGAACTAAAATAAAAGAAAATAAAGTCTGAAACTAAGAATTCATCATGCAAGGAAAGACAAAATAAAAATACAAAGTACACAGACAACATCAAATTATCAGAAATGAAAATCTCATTAGCACGTTAATCCAGCCATTTTGTACAAACCATGACAGAACTATGCCCTGCACACATTATAACAAAGCCAGGAAATCTCTATGACAGAAATAATCAGAATAGCAAAAGAAAAAAATTTCAGCTGCCTCGAGAAGTTTACAAGAAAAAAAAAAAAAGAACAAAACGGGTGCTTGCAATAAAGTCTGGAATGGTGGTCATCAAAAGTACACCTCTCGCTCTCAGATACTAGAAACAAGTTCGGCACGCTCAAATAAATGCTGCAATGGTTAACTTTGTTCTTCATTACAAAGAATGACAAAAAAAACAAACCTCAACTTAATTACATTATACATATCTTCGGTGACATGAAAATCTGGCAGGTATGTAGTTATATTTCCTAAATGCATAAAAATATCTCAGTATAAACAGCATGAAAGAGAAATGAACTGATGTCAGAAATATGCAGAACTAATATTAAAGCCAAAACCTGATGGTGAGGTGTCGGAGAAATGCCACAGATTTTTTTATTTTTCTTTGCATCCACGGTCTACAAAAAAAGTGGAAGGATAATCTCGCAGATTCAGTCTTCTTTTTCCTCATCATCAGACTCTGAAGACAAAAATAAAAGGTCAAAGGCTGAGTTGAACTTGCAAATTTGTAACGCTGAAAAGCCACAAACTTTTACAATACACTCGGACACAAACAGAGACCCGTTGATTGGATGCCAGAGTTGTGTTTACTCAGACGGTACAGCGGTTCTAGTTCGCTCTCTCATCAAACTTCTCGGCAACAAATGAGGCAAGAACCAACATGGTCCCAGCTGGAGAGAAACTTAACTTCTCTGGTAGAAAACTACCATCTTATGATTGCATCAGGAAAGCCATGGGTCATCTGCTGCCAGCATCATCATGAAACACACCAGTAAACTAACATTAAAAAAAAAACGTAACATCTCTCACTCTATGTAAATCATCATCATCATCATCGCCTTTCACTCCCCTGAGAGCATAGGCCACAGATAAAGGGTGTTCAGTCATCCCTGTTCTTGGAATTATTCTCTGCTTCCTTCCATGTGCATCCCTTGTCTCTGAGCACTGTCATAATTTCTAAATAAGTCTAGGTCTTCCTTGTTTTCTATTTCCTTGAGGATTTCATGTCAGTGCCTGTCTTGCTATGCTGGTGTCAGGTTTCCTCATAGTGTAACCAATCCACCTCCACTTTCTAGATATGATTTGTAGGTTCATAGGTTCTTGTCTTGCTCTTTCCCAGACCTCCCCATTCCTGTTCTTGTCCTGCCATTTAATGTTTAAAATCCTCCTCAAGCAGTAGTTCATGAATGTTTGTATCCTCTGTTGTATTGTCTCGGTCATAACCCATGTCTCTGAACCATATAGCAGGACAGTCTTTATGTTTGTATTGAAAAGTCTAAGTTTGGTTCTTGTTTTGATGTTCTTAGATGACCATATTTTGTTAAGCTGGATAAATGCTGTTCTGGCCTTGGTTATTCTAGCTTTAATATTCTTTTCCGTTCCCCCATATTTATCCACTATGTTGCCTAAATATGTGAAATACTCTACTTCCTTAATTGGCACTCCCTCGATAGCCACGAGGCTATTGCTTGTACTATTACTTTTCATTATCTTTGTTTTTTGCCTGTTAATAATATAGTCCCAGTTTAGCTGAATTCTTGCTTAAGATCTGAAGTTTCTCTTGCATTTGTGTGTGGCTGTGTGCCATAAATGCCATATCATCTGCAAAGTCAAGATCTTCCAATTGGTTCCACAATGTCCATTGTATCTTATTTCTTTTTCTTTGTGTGGTAGTTTTCATGATCCAGTCAATTTCTAGAAGAAATAGGAATGGTGATAGCAAACATCCCTGCCACACACCAGTTTTCACTTTAAAACTTTCTGTTTGAGTTCCTCCATGCACAATTCTGCAAGCTGTTCCTTCATATATGGTCTTTATAAGCTATGCACATACACATGTACAAAAGTAGATGGGCACAGAAGGGTCATAGTCCTGGCTTGTAGAATAAAAATAATCTTTACACAATCAATAAATTAATCTTTACACATAAGTCTCACCTTCTTCTGCATTCTGCAGCCACTCCACAAGCTTCTTCATCTGCTCCAGGAAGACGCTCTTGCCCTTGGCACTATGGCCATCCTTGTACCACTTGAGTATAACATCTTCACTGATAACTTCAGCTACATAGAATGAATCAAATGTTTACAAGTTCAGTTAATACTGGGATGAAATGAAAAGTCTTTGTCAATCACGTGTATGGAGCACACAAATCTAAAAATAATTCAGACTGAGATTAATTTTGGAAAGTGGGCAGAGTGGAAAACATTCTTGCCTTCTGCTTCACTACAGATCATAAGATCATATTTATACCTCCAGCCTCACTTCATTACAAATATTTGACAGCATTAACTGCCAATTACTGGTAAATTACTGGTTGAAAAAAAAAAAATTGAGGTTGCTAGTTACTGTAAATGGCTTTATATTATAAAAATCTCATGAAAAAAAAAAACAACCAGCAAGATTGGCAGGAGGATAACTGGGCCAGTAATTTGATGATCTCAACTGCATGGAGGAGAACCAGCCAGTTGTGATGTTGGTTCAGCACATGAGCACTCTGTAAAGATTACATCTCGCCACAAATGGGGAGGGGAATCACACGAACATCTACTTTCCACTATTTTTTCTTCTTCTTCGTTCGCTTCTACCACCAAGATCGCCCTGTAATCCTACTGAATTTACTCCTGTAGTCCTTGATTGGTCCTGTGGTCCCCGTGAGATCCCAGAGAGGACCACATGAGGTTCAGTGTATTGCGGGGATTGGGGCTGTATTCTTGGTGGGTTGCGGAAGTGGGACTGCGTGACATTGGTTTTCATTGCACCGGTTTCATCTAGAGCTGGACTTTCCTACAGGAAAACCTCGACAAGTATTGGATATCAGTATATCCCAGCCGGGTGAGAGGTGACAGCCCATTCAGCCCAAAGTTGGACTTTCTCACCGTAAAACCTCAGTGTGATTAGGATACACATATAACCCCATTGGGTGAGAGGTGGTTGCCTATCTAGACTGCACTGGTCCAGTGTCTCCGACTTCAGCATTTTGTGGTTGCGGCCACTACCCTTCCTAATTGTGACCAGGACGGAGCTTTTGTCCAGGAGGACGAATCCTTGCCATTAGGTTTCACCCCTGGGTTAAGCCGGTTTAGGTGTATTATCCCAGTATGGGCATGTTTAGGATGTGTTTGACCCCTAGAGCGGAGGTACCATGACATGAGTAGCCATCAAGTTTCACCCCTGGGTTAAGCCGGTTTAGGTATATTTCACCAGTATGGGTGTATATCGGACGTGGCCAGCCTCTAGAGCAGAGGTGCCGTGGTATGAGTAGCTCTCGTCGCGAGACTACTGGACATACCGATTAATCTTCACTTTATCTTTTCCATCACCCTTTCACAGTGGCGACACTCGGCAACCCTATTCGCATTTTCTTCATTGTCCGGTAGGAGTTTCACCCCACATGCAGCATCCGAATAATCTCGCCAGCAGTGTCTTAGTTTAACCCCTGGGTTAAGCTGGTTCAGGCAATTCGCCCGGTATGCGTGCACATAGGATGTGGCCAACCTCCAGAGCAGAGATGCCATGATTTGAGCACTCCCGGCCTCGAGACTACTGATTACTTCACTTAATCCTTTCTTTCACCTTTTCTACGGTGGTACCGTGTGGCAACCCCATTTGCACCTTTCTTCACTGGCCGGGAGGAGCCCCACTCCACGCACGGCAGCCGAAGAATCTCCCCAGCAGCGGGTTTTAAATCAGTTTTCCTTCTCTCAGATGAGATACCAAACAAAACTCATCTACTCAAAGCATCTGGTTTTCAAACGCCTTTGCCCCTTCTCCTGTCAGTTTGAACAGTTCTGCCACGAGAAGGCCAGGAGCTGGACTGTCAGAGGCTATTTGAGACTCACACCTTGGAGACATTTAGTTGGAGTGGAGAATGTATCCTCCACCCCACCTCCGGCTATAACAGTCCTTAGAACCCACTATTTTTTAAAAAGCATATTTTAATTTTACATTTTAAAAAGTATAATCCAGATGTATCGACGAAACCAGTATTCTGCAGGTATTTTGTGTAAGGTGAAAGACTGGTCCAAGTGTAACGGTTTTAAAAAATCCTAGTGCAATCACTGATTACTAATCACATCCTAGCTTCCAGCCTCACCAGCTGCAGCCATCAAGTACTCACTCTTATACAGCAGCATGACAATCTTCTGGAAGGACTTGAGAAAATTCATGTTCTCATAACAGAACTCTTGTATCTTCAGCATGAGTGCCAGTTCAGCTTTGCTAGTATGGGTGGACACTTTCAGCAAGGGGCAGTACTGCTTCAGATGTTTGAGGGCTTGGTCAGCCACCAAATCCTCCTTTTTGTTCCACTCAACAGCTGCCATAACAGAATTCCAAATCTGCCACAAACAATGACGATATTATTACTTCATATATTTTTGCATTCTTTTAAACCAAAACATATTTTGTTTGTTATGAAAATGACCAGAGTTATCTAAAGCAATGCACTGACACCACCAAAGTTTAAGGGGGAGGGGGGGGGGAGGAAATAAAAGAGCTGGCACAATCTGAATAAGCTATTCATTGCTTGATAACAATATCAGGTGCGGTGGAAGAAGTGCAGGCCAAGGATGTTCTGATAAAGAAGAAATGAAGCCAAGATTGACAACATGCAACACAGCTGCAGCATCACATAAAAATAGTTGGTTACAGACCATCAGAAGTGGACAGAATTTGTTGCAGTCCTGTAAGATGCTACCAGATGTACTGCACAGTGCCTGCTACCTTTGCTCAGCATACAAAGACATGGATGGAATGAAAATATTATAAACAAAACCACACACAAAATTGGGTCCCCTCAGGTCAGACATGAAACACTTCTACAGCTGGGTGATTGGGTCCCCTCAGGTCAGACATGAAACACTTCTACAGCTGGGTGATTCGGGCACCTCAGGTCAGATTTGAAACTTCTACAGCTGGGTGATTAGGGCACCTCAGGTCAGACATGAAACACCTATCTCCACATGACAGATGTGGCTAGTAGCCATTACACAACCCAGGCACCCCTGAAGCCACAAAATCTTGCACAGATATTCTCATACGCTGTCATCTTTCCCCCTAACCACATATAAAACAATATAAAAACTGTGAATCACAGACACGCTATCCACAAAACAAAAGATCATCATGGTGATATCATCATATCATCCTGATATCCCCATGATTCCTGCACAGGCTTTCAACAAGCTGAATCATAAAACAGCTTCTTCTGAATAAAAATCACAAGCAAGATCATCTTTCTGTTTCAGACACTGATTCTGGCTCCAGATATCAACTGCCACAGGTCACTGGTGTTTTTCATATCCTCACACACTCGCTGCAGTCTTGTAGGATATGTTTCATATCCTCACACACTCGCTGCAGTCTTGTAGGATATGTTTCATATCCTCACACACTCGCTGCAGTCTTGTAGGATTTGTTTCATATCCTCACACACTCGCTGCAGTCTTGTAGGATATGTTTCATATCCTCACACACTCGCTGCAGTCTTGTAGGATATGTTTCATATCCTCACACACTCGCTGCAGTCTTGTAGGATATGTTTCATATCCTCACACACTCTTGTAGGATATGTTTCATCAGTATTTTTGATTGACTTCATTGGCAGGTTGTTTGCTTGACATCATGGGGAGGTTGCATGACTTCATGGGCGGGGAGGTTGCATGACTTCATGGGCAGGGAGGTTGCATGACTTCATGGGCAGGTTGCTTGCATGACTTTATGGGCAGGTTGCTTGCTTGACTTCATGGGCAGGTTTGCTTGCTTGACTTCATGGGCAGGTTTGCTTGCTTGACATCACAGGGAGGTTGCTTGCTTGACTTCATGGGAAGGTTGCTTGCTTGACTTCATGGGAAGGTTGCTTGCTTGACTTAATGTGAAATAAAAATCAATCAATCAATCAATCATGTGCAGGTTTGCTTGCTTGACATCATGGGGAGGTTGCTTACTTGACTTCATGGGAAGGTTGCTTGCTTGACTGCATGGGCAGATTGCTTGCTTGACTTCATGGGCAGGTTGCTTGCATGACATCATGGGCATGTTGCATTGTCTCTATTTTTTATTTATTACAGGTGAAAATAGGACACTACAGACTGAAATCAATCTGTGTTGTCTTATTCTTAGTCTAAATATGATTACTTATCCTTCTTGCTGTAGATGTTGTCTGTCTTGATGTTCCTTGGCCTGTTTGTTGTAATTTTCTTTGTGTAATTAAGACAAGCATCTGTGCAAATGATGGCAAAGTTAAAAAAAAATGATTAAGAAGACACTTACAGATATGGTAACCTCTGTTTCAGACATGCCCTGCTTGTCAACTAGCTCTGTCACATAATCAATCATCTAAAAGGAAGACATGTAAAACATGCAATCATCTGATTGGCAGATAGTATGAAAATATATCATATGAAAAGAAAACTTACCTGACAACCAACTACACCTGAAAGGCAGATGTATATGACAACCAGCCAATCAATATCAAGCTAGTCAGTAAAATAACATCAACATCTGGTTAGAAGATTTAGAATCATCATGATCCCTGGACTAGTAGACGAGTTATATACTGTTCCAAACTCTCCCCCTGGGAACAACTGTGTTAAGAGCACACTTATCTTAACACAGTGTTTGTGAGACAGGGAACATAGATCTGTTTGCTTAAAAACTCTGATCTACTTCTGCAGCCCAGAAACTTGTAGCAATCAACACTAATTGTAATTGTTATTTTTGTAAAATGTAATGTCAGGTTGGTGAACGGATGGGGACATGGAGATCTCTGGCGGGGATGAGAAAGTCTGGTGTGAAACCAATGAATCCAGGACGTGACAAGCCTATGGGTCTTTACAACAATGGCTATCAGAACGATGTAAACAAAACAGAGCCAGTAGATTATAGGGTGCGGGGAATGGATATCATTGAAGCACTCATTGGATTCCTCATCCCAAAGTCGGAGTGTCTTTGAGGAACTGTCTCAAAACCATCTGATATGGAGAAGGGACTTAAGTACAGCCACCAGAGGCTGGAAACAAAGTTTTGGCCAGGCCAGCCTACACCACTGTTTTCATGGCAGTCTGAGCAAGACCACAGTCTGCCCTAGCAAGGAAAGGTGCTGAAGTCGGAGGTACCCAGCCAAAAGGCACATTGCAAAAATCAGGGTAACACGCATTATCGCTAATGAAATATGCGAATGAAGAAAAGTTCCAAACTCTTCCTCAGAATTATCAGCCCAGGCACACTAACTCCATAGCACCTGTGAGAGTCTTTACTGACTGCAACAGGGGGCAGTACTCACTTCCTTTGTCTGAGAAGCAGCACTGCCATCAATCCTTCTCATCCACCTAACAGAACAACTTCAGCTCTTTGATAATGCAGTTTTTTTTGTTTGAGCTTTCACAAGTGACATTTTGAAACAAACAAAGACACAGAAATTAAGTTCTCACAAAACATTAAAAAGCTGAGAAAAAAAAATAGTCTGCAGCACTCATAACGGTTTCATGAGCTGTGGAGTTGTTACATCAAAACTTTGCCTCCTACACTACATTTACAAATTCAGGCTCTGATTTCCTATTTCATCACTGATACATTCTCTAAGAAACGATTCTAACTCCACATGTTATTTTCTCCTGATCCCACAGCCCTTGAAATAAACAATGAACAGCAAAGCTTAGAGCAAATCTTAATATTTTCCCATGTTCAAATGACAGAAAACACTTTCTTCTTTTTCTAACTCTCTGGAAATGTGAGCTTGTGGTCTTTGTAGCTGATGTTATGGAGATGTTGAGGCACAGCCTCGTGTCTGCTTGGGAGCTGGCCACAGCTGTCTTTTTTTTTTCCCATCATGTGTGTGTGTGCATGCATGTGTGCGCAACATTTCTTTAGCAGACTCCACCACCACGGGGACTATGGTGATCCCTGGCCATTAGCCAGGGTCTTGGTCAGCTATGGAGTTGCTGATTGCCAAGTCAGACAGTGCCTTCACCCCTAGAGAAAAAATAACAACCAAACACTCACATCTGGTACGGAACTCTCATCCTTGATCATGTCTGCCAGGCATTTCTGAGCCTCCTTTTTGGCTTTTGAGGCCATCTGGGCCGTCTGCATGTCTGCAATAGCCCCAAGGCCTCGTTCCCGAAAGAAGGCTGTGAAATTCTCCTGGTTCCGTTTGTTGAGAGGGAATATTTCCTGCAAGTAATATTAAAATAATGTCACACCCAGAGCAAAGAAAAGAAAAGCTTGTCATACATGACCGAGATTCACCCCATGGCTTAGTTAAACTACTCAAGAAGCCAAGTTGTATAGTTTTATACATCCTAGCACAGAGCTGGTGATGTCTTGAAAAGTCCTACCTCCACATCCAGCTGTAGCTTGTGGCTGTATCCAGATACAGATGTCACATTCCAGTGTAGCTGATTAAAGAACAACTCAATTGTGTCCTGTAGTAATTTCTGATGGCCGTTGGATCTCCAAGCAAATGCCACACAGTTATCAAGCTGGATGAGGTGGTTTTTGTATCTTTCTTTTTTTGACTGAATTTCAGAAGTGGAAACAAGGTGGATCCCAGCAAACTCCACTACGACAGCACACAAGTTATGCTCTATGTAGTTAGGGTGAATGAAAGAACAAGTTCTGTGGATCTGTTTTATGCTCTATCTTGTTAGGATGACTGAAAGGACAAGATCTGTTTTATGTTCTATCTAGTTAGGATAACTGAAAGAACAAGATCTGTAGATCTGTTTTATGCTCTATCTTGTTAGCATGATTGAAAGGATAAGACCTGTAGATCTGTTTTATGCTCTATCTTGTTAGCATGATTGAAAGGATAAGACCTATAGATCTGTTTTATGCTCTGTCTTGTTAGCATGATTGAAAGGATAAGACCTGTAGATCTGTTTTATGCTCTATCTTGTTAGCATGATTGAAAGGATAAGACCTATAGATCTGTTTTATGCTCTGTCTTGTTAGCATGATTGAAAGGATAAGACCTATAGATCTGTTTTATGCTCTATCTTGTTAGCATGATTGAAAGGATAAGACCTATAGATCTGTTTTATGCTCTGTCTTGTTAGCATGATTGAAAGGATAAGACCTATAGATCTGTTTTATGCTCTGTCTTGTTAGCATGATTGAAAGGATAAGACCTATAGATCTGTTTTATGCTCTATCTTGTTAGCATGATTGAAAGAACAAGATCTGTAGATCTGTTTTATGCTCTATCTTGTTAGCATGATTGAAAGGATAAGACCTGTAGATCTGTTTTATGCTCTGTCTTGTTAGCATGATTGAAAGGATAAGACCTGTAGATCTGTTTTATGCTCTGTCTTGTTAGGATGACTGAAAGAACAAGTTCTGCAGATCTGTTTTATGCTGTCTTGTTAGGATGACTGAAAGAACAAGGACTGTGGATTGGTTTTATGCTCTATCTAGTTAGGATGACTGAAAGACCAAGTTCTGTAGATCTTGGAGATCTGTTATGTGAATCTGGTGAGCCAAGATTGAAAAAAAAATATTTCACAACTTTACATTCCTTCAATTCTACTAATACAATTTTCTGTCTGTAAGTGTCACCAGACTTTTTAAATGGGAGCCCAAGTACACATTCAGTCAAAAACCTCTTCTCTAGAAATTATACTGACAACCTGACACCCATGTACAACCAGCAGGCTGCACAACCCCCATTAAACATAAAGTATGACTACTGACCACACCAAACAAGCATGAGCTACAATGGAAGACAAGAAGAAAGTGTGCACCACTATCTACTACACACTACTATGAAGGTCTCTTGGAAACATCTGTTACAATAAAACTGATTCATTACCAGCATTCTGTGTGGCCTGCACACTTCACTAACATGGCACAAGTTTTTTGCAGTGAAAATATCTAAACTGGACATTCTTTCTGTCTCCCTTAGCAGTTGCATGCTGTAGGGGGTGTGAGGTGCTAGCGCCTTCACATTTCTAGGCTGCTACAGCACCTGAGTTAGGGATGCTGGTGCTTGTCCTTGCTTTCCCTGTTTCAATAAGAAAACCCGAGGAACACTTTTTTGAGGCTGGACTGATCCTGGTACCAGTCAGTCAAAAAGAAAAAGAAAAAAAAAAAGTCTGCCAAAGTGTGAAATTGAACCAGGGACTTTCTGATTGGCAGGCGAGAGCACTAACCACTACAGCACTGCAACCATCAACTATCACTCACAATGAGCCTTGTATCAATCAACTATCACTCACCATGAGCCTTGTATCAATCTGCTGTTTTTTCAGGGCAGCACAGATGGCACTTATGTCCTTCTCCTTCAGCCATGTTGAGAACATGATAGCGGCAAACTCCAGAGAGATTCCTGTCATAATTATTTGTAAAAGTGACGGCTGTAACATGTGTAAAAACTTAAATAAAAGAAAAATTCTAAAACATCAAGGACAATCCTACAGAAGAAAAAAAAACAAACACCAAAACAAGAGCATGTGTTAAATGTACGTGCTTGTGTTTACATGGTCTCACTACAACAGCACAAAGTTTCACCGACTGTCTCAATTATCTTACTAGACTTAGCAATACTAAAGTCTTAAGCACACCTGTATGTTTACCCCTGCTCAAGTGGGATTACCTTAAACTTACTCGCAAGACTGATATTACAGCCTGGCCTGTCATAAAACTGTTACATATTAGCATCTCTCTCTCTCTGAAGTGTCTAGGGCGCATGGGGCTTTCGCAAGGGTTTTCCACAAATGCCTGTCCTTTGCCTTTTTTTCCCGCTCTTGCCCAGGTGAGCCTTTTATTGCTCAACATCATCTCTGTTGTTCTTCTCCATGTCTCTTTTGGTCTACTCTTACTTCTGTTCTGCTGTGGTGTCCATCTTAGTGCTATTTTTGGTAGTGAGTTGTCAGTCATTCGGAGCACATGTCCCAACCATCGCCAGCATCTTCCCTCAATAATTGCTGTCAGTGGCTTCATCTGCATTTCTGCAAACAAGATGTTATTTCTAATGGTGTTTTGCCAAAATATTTTTCTAATTCTTCATAAATATTTAGTCTGGAAAGAATTCAGTTTGTTTTACATATTAGCGGGTGAAGACACCCGATAAGGTAATCAGCGACCCATAGCTGATATGCCAGAAACAGGGTTAGCAACCCACAGCTGACCAAGACCCTGTCCCACCTCTCCGTGGTACCCCCAGTAACAGGCCTAACCTGGCTAACGGGGCAGGGATCACCATAGTCCCCATGGTGGTAGAGTCTGCTAAAGAAGCATTGCATATCCCCTGCTTTTTAGCTGTACTCTGGGACTGAAAAAGTAACTGTCATAACCCACTCCCATGCCGATATGATGCTGTGCCTCAACATCTCTACAGCATCGGCTGCAAAGGACAACAGCTTGCAGTTACAAGGAGTTTGTACAAGTTACATATTAGCATACACTTTCTGCAATGCGGACAAACCTACAGATTCTCAAATCGCCTCCTCGTACGGAAGATCTCAGTGCTTCATGAAACCCATAACAACCCAGACTGCTTGAAGTGGTGCTGCAGAACTCACTACCTTCAGTCCAGGAAGATTTAATATCAAATCAACACATCCACTCACCCAAAACAGCAAAGCATAACATCTCTGACACCAAAACTCTCTTAAAAAGTCACAATGTTCTTCCAACATCTTTGGTGTCTTGCTATTCTGCAAGATTTCTAACTGCAACTGTAGGCCCTATAAGCGACTGTAAACCTGAGTTCCCTGTAGGCAAAAAACAGTATCCAGATTTTCAGGCAAAGGGATTCATTTAGAAGTGAAGTATGAGAAGTCCTGGAGAAATCTGCCAACTATAAAGGTTTCTTGGTACAGTCCACCACCAAGATGAACGTGAACAACTCCACTGCCCTCAAATCAGGCTTAATGGAGTGTAACAGCTCATTTCTAGGAACAAGAAAAAGTAGGTCATGGCCTTGGAACACCTCTGATTTGCTGGAAGTGAGTACTGCAACACCCCTCCGGTAGTATCTCAGTTCCCAACTTTAAAAAAAAAAAAAAAGGTAAAATGCTAGTGCCAAAACCTTTGTCTCAGACATGGATTCTTTCCCCTTCAAAAAAAAAAAAAACCACACACACACACCTTCCTTGACGAGATGGTCCTCAAACAGACTTGCAATGATACGCGGTGTGCACAGACCATTGGCCAGGATGATTCCTGTGATTGTTGCCAGTTTTTCTCTCTCTTCGGCCTGAAAGCCCTTCTGGAACATCAGGATCTAAAACAAAACCTTAAACCTTGGTATTCATTATAAGATCATACAGAAATTATTTAACACTCACAAAAGAGAAACTCAGTCAAGTTTATTTAAGATATTTATGTCTTGGTTAAGTTTAAAATGGTCACGCGGACCCTTGTGATTCCACTAGTCAAGTATCTTCATGGGAAGGATTTAGCTTGAGATGTTGGTCATGCCCATGAATAATTTTGTTTCTAACAAATGAAATTTGTTTTTAAAATGCTGAATATTATTTTTAATACATGAATAAATAAGAGGGCAAACAGGAGAGTATACTCAGCTACGGCTTGCACAAAGTTGTGTCTGAGAGTGTGTGTGGTGTAATTTTATGAAGGGAAAAAATGTGAGGTATGATACCAATCTAACTAGAACATTAGGGGTGAAGAATGGGAGAAGGACTGGGGAGGATTACAATGTCTGCCAACCCAAGATTAAGATGAACAGAACAGATGAGTGTACTTTGAGGGGCGGGGGTGCATAGAGGGTTTGTAATAAGGTGCAGTGAAGATCCTAGAATATCAGCTGCAGTGGAGGAAAGAGTAGATGAGAACTTAGTTGGGAGGGAATATATGACTGTGAGGAAAGGGAAGGTTAAATATAGCAGAATTCAGAGCTCCACCCATGTGGTTTCAGGGTACCATGTTCCTGTATGACATGTTTTCAGGCATCAGACGTCTTCTGTCATAACAGTGACATTGTTTAATGACTGTTACTTGAAAGTCAAGACTTACTGATCAAACAACATTTAAGTATGAAAGGAATCAACCTAAAACCATAGCTTTTTTTTTCCCCAGTTAGTCTCTACTACATCACAGTGAGAATAACTGGGGGTTGGGACAATGTATGTGTCTGTCCAGATATGTAGAGTTTCATCTCATAGTCCAGGCATATGTTCAACTCTTTTACTCTAAAACAACACTGGCAGGGTTGGTAGATCTTACAAATCAGTGCTCCGAGCAGTATACAGGCAGTCTAAATAACATTAAAAGTAGCACATTTCTAACATAACCCGCATTTTAAATCATAATCTCCTGGCGGAGCGTGGAAATTAAATTCTGGAGTGAAGCAGTTAAAGAAGTATTTATTTGCTGCGATGAACAGAGGTTAAAAAAAAAATGTCATGAGATTTTCAAAGTGATGCATCTTGGTCAGGTAGAAAACTGCAAAACTGTTGATGTGGTACTCAGAAGACTAAAACACTTAAAAAAGAGTAACTAATTACAGTAAAAGATCAGATTTAAGTTTAATCTCCAATCATTTCCTGTGGTTTGCATCTATTAACTACAAGAGTACACAACAAAAATCTCAAGTACCTTTTTTAGACCATCCTCAAATGCTTTTTCCAGATACTTGTACCTTCGGATGAGCTTATAAAACACCTGTCATGTACACAAACACGAGCACAAAGATAAAACTGATGATAGACTTCTTTTTTTTTTCTTCACCTAAAATACCACTTTTTTCTCCCTGTTCATTTTTGATGGTTCCATATTTTTTCAAAACTATACACCATTCTTTCTTTCTTTTAACAAACCCCCAAATCATAGTCCCATATTTGTGAGCCTAAGTCTTACACAATATATAATAAGTATTATTTCCTCTTCATTCACCCACAGCCATTTGTACAGTGTTAGTTGGTGTGCCTCACCCTACAGGATAGTCTCTACTTTCAGAGACATGTCTTCCCCAACACTAGTCTGTCAGGTGCTCATTTACTATTGGAGAAATGAAAGGTACTGACTAAATCACTTGTGTCCTCTACAAGACATGAAAAAAAATTAATAAAACTTACTAAAGTCTCACATGTTTCTAAAATCGTGTTCTATTCTATGGTACACTCTTTTCTCCACTCTATTCTTCTTGTTCTGTTCTATGGCACACTCTTTTCTCCACTCTATTCTTCTTGTTCTGTTCTATGGCACACTCTTTTCTCCACTCTATTCTTCTTGTTCTGTTCCATGGCACACTCTTTTCTCCACTCTATTCTTCTTGTTCTGTTCTATGGCACACACTTTTCTCCACTCTATTATTGTTGTTCTGTTCTATGGCACACTCTTTTCTCCACTCTATTCTTCTTGTTCTGTTCCTCTATCAATTCTTTGTCTTCATCATACACACTTACTGTTTAAATCTGCAGTTCTAACTCTTGGACTGTTTTTGCTGTTTCTCTGGGTGTGAAAACACTGTCCAATTAGGCAATCAATAACCCATAGCTGATATGCTACCATCAGGGTTAGTGAACCATAGCTGACCAAGACCCTGTCCCACCTCTCCGTCGGTACCCCTAATAGCAGGCTTAGCCTAGCTAATAGAGCAGGGATCGCCATAGTCCCCACGGTGGTGGAGTCTGCTAAAGAACCATTGCATACCCCATGCTTTTTAGCTGTACTCCGGGGATGAAAAAATAGCTGCCACAACCTACTCCCACGCTTGTATGATGCTGTAGCCCAACACATCCACAGCATCAGCTGCAAAGAACACCAGCTTGCAGTTACAGGGAGATAGTACAAGTGCTGTTTCTGTACAGACAAGGCTTCTTGGGTGACCTCAGCGCTTCACTGGCTCTTTTAACTGAAAACCTGACAATCTTGACAGCTGATATAAAGGTGTGGATCCTGTAACACAGGCTAGGAGCAGAAGATCCTGTAACACAGGCTAGGAGCAGAAGATCCTGTAACACAGGCTAGGAGCAGAAGATCCTGTAACACAGGCTAGGAGCAGAAGATCCTGTAACACAGGCTAGGAGCAGAAGATCCTGTAACACAGGCTAGGAGCAGAAGATCCTGTAACACAGGCTAGGAGCAGAAGATCCTGTAACACAGGCTAGGAGCAGAAGATCCTGTAATACAGGCTAGTAGCAAACCACTCTTCTTAAATTCTAAGAGCTGATTACAGAATGCATTTGCTTCCCAGTAAATCCTAACACTTTCTGCCTAACACTACAATCTTGCCCCATACGAGCTGTGAACACTATTTATACAAAGGGTTGGTAAAAAGTTATACAGCGCTATTTATACAAAGGGTTGCTGAAATATTACAGAGCACTACTTATACAAAGGGTTGCTGAAAAGTTATATAGCATTGTTTATACAAAGGGCTGGTGAAATGTTACCAGTCAGACCATGTCCCAAAATCTGAGAGTATTTCTATCAATGTAGCTGGAAAGAGTGTTATCTTATAATGTAAAATGCCAATATGTAAGACCACAGAGTTCCTCTTTTACTCTTCAAATCATTCACAGAACTGTGTCAGTGAAAGGTAGGGAGTTTTCATGTGTGAACTCTAGGCTGCCTTAAGTTCCTTTTCTTATGTTTTTCCTAATTTAATTTGTATTTTTGTACTAAATCAAGTGTGTGGGAAGAATGAAATATGGAGTGATGAAGGGCAGAATGTAAGACAGGCCTGCATGCCCAATTCTTTACCCTTGAAAAATAAAGATTACTCATTCATTCATTCATTTCTTTCAGAAGAAAACTCCAAAGGAAATCCAAGAGTGTAGATACTGAATGACAAGTGCCCATCATACTCATATGTGAAGAAGTGGTGGTGTGCTAACTTTCAGCTTGAAGATTTGGAGACTGAAGATGCAGCAACATTCGGAAGGCCTTCAACAGTGTCAACTACAGAAACTGTTGATAATTTTCATGACCTAGTTTTGGCAAAAACAATGGCCAAGACGATAGAAATATCCAGCGAACACACACTCAGTTTATAATTCATGAGCACTTAGGAATGCAGAAATTGTTGACCAAGTGAGTGCTGAAATGTGTGAGTGCCAACAAGAAACGAAGCAGAGTGGACAGCTCCAAGCTGATTTCACAGCACTTTGAGTAATCTAGGAACAACTTGTCACCGTTCATGACACATGATTACACACCACTAATGATCCTGAGACCAAATGGAGTCCTTGCAATGGTGGTAAATGGGTTCTCCACAGTCAAAGAAATTCAAGACTCAAGATTCAGTAGAAAAGGACATGCCCAGTGTTTTTTTGGGATAAGGAAGATATTTTGTCCGAAGGATTGAAAAGTTAACACACAATACTATTCTAACTTGCTGTGTCTAAAAGGGTGAACTGAAAGAAAAAGTGGAGAAGGAAGCTGCACAAAGATGTTTTCTTTTCCAGGACAATGCATCTACTTACAAGACATTGGATGTTTTGAAGAAGTTGGGGGGTATGCGTGCAGATCATTCACCCTACTTACCAAATCTTGATCCACCTGACTATTTCCTATCTCCCACCCTTAAAAACAGTGTTTGAAAGGAAGGAAATTTTGTAATGATTTGGAGGTGACAGCAGTAACACAGCAGCATTTCCGTGACCAGATATCAGATATTTTTTAGAAGGGTAAAAATGATGTGCCATGTATGTTGAAGTCTGCTGTGAGTATGAGGAATAATATGAAAGTTTCATGGCTCTAGGTCACTCCCATAACTTTCCAGCATTCCCTTGTGAGTCCAACTTACAGAGTAGAAGCTGCGGAGTTGATCCAATCCGCCATCCCACCTAAACACACAAATATCTGACCGGACGGGCTTGCCAGTGTCGTTGCCTTCAACTATAAATCCACCAGGGGCTGGGGGAAAAAAAAAAAAAGGCAATGTAAAACTGCACAAATTTGCCTTACATGATTTTTGTAAAAAAAAATGTATTATAAAACAACACAAAGGTAAGCTCATTTCTGAATCAGCATCCTGTGTCAAGTGAAGACCAATAGTCTCAGAACTGATCTACTATCTACACCCTATTACCCCTGGGAACAGGTGTGTTAAGAACACACTTATCTTAACATAGTCTCTGTGAAACAGGGAACATTAGATCTGATTGCTTAAAAAACTCTGACCTATTCCTGTAGCCCAGAAACCTGCAGCAACCAACACTATTTGTTATTGTTATAAAATATAATGACACCCTATAGGGCAGAATTTTGAGGGAATGGAACTTTCTGTAAAAGAGGGAACATAGAACTGAGAAATCTGCTAATAGCCTCTTGTTTATTATAGGAGTGTTGGATAACTCAGACAAAATGCTATGTACGCTAAGAAAACCCACTTGCCTGTGGGAAAATGACAAGCACAAATACCCCTCCTAGGATAGAAGGCCCTCCAACTTTGGACATTGCACACCCGTCAGTAGGTGGAGCTGAGATATTGGCCTGGGGCAGAGCTGAGCTGTTTGGGATGGTGGGTGGATGGGGACACAGAGATCACCTGTGGGGATGGGGAAAGTCTGATGGAAATCGACAAGTCCAGGACGTGACAAGCCTATGGGTCTTTACAACAATGGCTATCAGAATAAGGCAAACAAAGCAGCCAGCAGACTATAGGTGGCGGAGAATGGACATCTTTGGAGCACCATCGGATCCCTCATCTCAAAATCAGAGTGTCTCTGTGAAACTGTCTCAAAACCCTTGGACAGACCGGTGTTGCACTGGGGGGGGGGGGCCTGATCTCAGCTTCTCACTGGAAAGGCCTCCTGGGTATGAAAAAAAGACAGGACAAAAACCCCAATATGAAAAGTCAGAAACAAAAAGAAAACCATTCGAGCCCAGACATCGTCTCGTAAAAGGTCAGCGCCACGTGCCCTCCCTCCCCCCCATCTACCCTGAGTGAAAAATTAGCTACAGGGGGCACACTAAACATTCTTCAAATCAACATTTCTGGACTTAGGCCAAAGGCCTCAGACTTAAGCAGACAGCTGAAAAAAAGTCAACATCCATATTGCAATCACACAAGAAATTCTTCCATATGGAAAAGATCACTCAGTGCCTGGATACACCATGTACAAATGTGAATGTGGTAAATGCAGGGGTATTGCCACACTCTTGAGAAATGACATCCAAGGAGAAGTTAAAAGCAGAAAGTGCAGTGAGAATGATACCCAAGAGATAATAGTATGGCATGATGGACTGTATAATGTTTATTGTCCCCCAAACTCTAAAAGTCAAATCAATATACGCAGCAGATATGCAGAAAACTATCACTGCAGGAGATTTTAATGCACATCTATTATCATTAGGATACAAAGACCGAAACCCTAGGGAAACAATACTGAAGAGCTATGCAACACCAGCAACATGATAATACTGCAAGTCTCCTCCCCACCAACACTCCACCACAGAGCCACTGGATGCACATACAGACCTGACCCCACCAATGTCTCAGCAGACATCCACAATGATTGTACTCTGAGAGTGCTTGATGACATAGGAAGCGATCATTACCCCATTCTTCTACAAAGTTCTCACACATGAAACCAAAGACCACTCAAACCCCCACGCTGGAATTACAGAAAAGGAGACTGCAAAAAATTCAGAGCACAAACAGATGAAAACCTATCAAAATTAAATGCCAACACAAACACTGACACACTCTACACCAACATAATCCAAGCCATATTTGGAGTAGCCTACAAAACAATCCCCAGAGGATACAGAAAGAAATACAGCCCCTTCTGGACAAAATCTCTGGAAGACTCAGTAAAAAAAAACAAAAGAGCAGCCAGGAAGAATGCAGAGAAAAACCCTACTCCAGAAAACAGAACAGAGTACAATAAACTAACAGCTAAAATAAGACAAGACTAAAAAAGCAAAGAAAGAGAAGTGGTTAAGAACATGCAGCAATCGCAACCTCAGAACTGAAGGAAAGAAGGCTTGGAAACTCTTAGATAACATGTCAGGAAAAAACAAACTAACCCTAAACCAATGCGAATGTCTGGTTGAGTCATCTCAAGTGACTCAGACAAAGCCAGTACTTTTAACAAACTCTTTGCTGCCATCAACAAATCCTCCACCAGGAAACTACTTGACAAGGCGCTGGGAAAAGTTCTGAGAAGTAAAGAGAAATCTAGCTTGGCAAACATTACACTTTTTTAGGAAAACTTTACCATCAATGAACTCTAGAGTACCATGGGTAAACTACAGCTAAGAAAGCACCAGGACCAGACAAAATGTCAGATTTTCGAAATGATCCTTCATCTGGGCCCTGTAGGAAAGTCCACATTGCTTAACTTCATTAACAAGACCTGACAAAGTGGAGTACTACCAAAATCTTAGAAGTCAGCCATAGTTAGACCTATCCTGAAAAAAGGAAAGCCAGAAGATGACCAAAAATGCTTTAGACCAATCTCACTGACTTCCAACATTGGAAAGCTAGCAGAACGAATGCTTAACAATAGGCTGTACTGGTGGCTGGAATCCTCGGGGTCCCTCAATAACTTTCAGGCAGGCTTCTAGAAAAGATCAAGAACCGAAGACCTGCTATTTCTCCTCACTCAAAGTGTAAAAAGAGTTTTACACAAGAGAAACTCTGCAGCTGTCTTTGTAGACTTCCAGCAGGCATATGACAGGGTCATCTAAAAAGGTAAAACGGTCTACTATTAAAGATGCAAAACATGGGCATATATAAAAAAAAGTATCAATGGGTTTAAAAACTACCTGATTAACAGGACTATACAAACTCAGGTCAATAACAGACTGTCAAACAAATACACCCTGGAGGAAGGTCTGCCACAAGGTTCTGCTCTTAGCTGCACCTTGATCCTAATCTTTATAAATGACCTCTCCGACCTGTTGAACACCCACAAAGCCATGTTTGCAGATGACCTTGTCATATGGACTGGTGGAACAGACCTGCAGCTGGCTGCTGAGAGACTTAACTCTTCCCGTGTCTTTGGTCACTTTCATGACTCTTCTGGTTTCCTGATGTTTGTTTCAATAAAACAACCGTGCAACATTTAGATTGTACATATTTCGTCCACGATTCCGGTGACACTTTTCAAAATGGCAAAAGAGTGCCTAGTTACGAGCGATGGTGAGCGAGAAAACGGAAGAGAAAGACCGAAATTTTTCAATTTTTGATGATGTAGATAGGGGTATGGACATGGCCTGTGACCACCCCACTGCTCTTGAATGTATCCCAAGTAGATCTAGACATGTTAGATGAAAAAGCAACCAAAAGACTAAACTTACCCAAGTGGCTTGCAAGTACATCCTGGGGTGCTGACAAAGCAACACTCAGACAACTGTACACAGGATATGTTAGATCTATAATAGATTACAACCTCCCCCTACAGGTCACAGCATCAAAGAGCTCTTGTACAAAAGCAGACAGAATCAAGAACCAAGCCATTCATTTCATTTGTGGGGCAATGAGATCAATACCCACAGCTGCATGTGAAATTGATGCAAACATAGAGCTATTAGATATAAGACACGAAAAGTCAACCATTGAGGCAGTAAAAAGATATAAATGCATATCCCCAGACCATCCTAACAGAATAGTGGTTTATAAATGGAAGCATAATAATAGACTGAAACTGAAAACTCCAATGTACACAGCAGAACAGTTAAACACAAGACACAAACTCCCTGAAGACAGAGAAGATCTTACAGAAATACCAGACATCCCACCAAACACTTCTTCTTCTTCTTCGTTCACTTCTACCACCAAAAACCGCACTGTGATCCTACTGAATTCACGCCTGTGGTCCTCGTTAGGTCCCGTGGTCCCCTGTGTGGTCCAAAATAGACCACACGAGATCCACGAAAGGACCACAAGGGGTTCAGAGTATCACAGTGCTTTAGCCTGTATTCTTGGTGGGTCTCGGAAGCGGGATTGCGTGACACCGTGGTTTTCATTGCACCAGTTTAGTCTAGGGTTGGACTTTCTCATCGGAAGACCTCGACGTGTTTAGGATATCAGTGCATCCCCGCTGGGTGAGAGGCGGTAGCCCATCCAGGCCAGAGTTGGACTTTCTCACCGGAAAACCTCGACGTGTTTTGAGATACCCGTGTATCACCGCCGGGTGAGAGGTGGTTGCCCATCCAGTCCAGGGTTGGACTTTCTCACCGGAAAACCTCAGTGTGATTAGGATATGCAGACATCCCCGCCGGGTGAGAGGTGGTTGCCTATCTAGACTTCCCTGGTCCAGTGTCTCCGACTTCAGCATTTTGCGGTCGTGGCCGCTACCCTTCCTAGTTGTGACCAGGATGGAGCTTTTGTCCAGGAGGACGAATCCTCGCCACTAGTGACTTCTACCCCTGGGTTGAGCCGGTTTAGGCATTTCCCAGTATGGGTGTGTTTGGGACGGGACCGACCTCTAGGGCAGAGGTACTGTGACATGCATAGCCTTCAAGATTCACCCCTGGTATGAGCCGGTTTAGGCAAAATTCACCAGTATGGGTGTTTATCATGCGTTACCAACCTCTAGAGCGGAGGTGGCATGACATGTCTAGCCATCGAGTTCCACCCCTGGTGTGTGCTGGTTTAGGCATATTTCACCAGTATAGGTGTATTTCGGACGTAGCCGGCCTCTAGAGCAGAGGTGCCGTGGTATAGCTCTCGTAGAGATACTACTGGACATACCGGTTAAACTTCACTTTCCACCACCTTTTCCCATTGGCTCCGCACAGCAACCTTTATTTCTTTTCCGCATTTACTTCCTTAACCGGGAGGAGCTTCACTCCACGCGCGGCATTTGAGGAGTCTCGCCAGCAGTATCTTAACCTCTGGGACAAGCTGGTTCATGCATTTCACCCGATATGACTGCACTCAGGACGTGGCCGACCTCCAAACCAGAGGTGCCGTGATTTGACTGTTTGCTTCGCTTTATCCTTTCAACCACCTTTTCCGCAGTGATGCTGCGCGGCAACCTCATTTGCAAATTTCTTTATTGGCCGGGAAGAGCACCGCTCCACGCACGGCAGCTGAAGCCACCAAACACAAACTACAAACTTCCTCAAACTAACACCAGGCTCAAGATCAAATTACTGAACAAATCATCAGATCCCAACAGCCTAAAGCTGTGTGCACTAGAGACCATAGAATCCCACCCCAAGGACTGGATCCATGCATACACTGATGGATCAGCATTCAAGGAAACAGACAATGCAGGATATGGGGTACTCATTATGTTTCCAGACAAGACAACAAAGCACATTTCTGCTCCTTGTGGATCTTGCTACTCCAGTTATGATGCAGAGAGTACCCTACAGCGGATACCAAGGCACACAGATATCAGAGGAAATGAACGTGCTGACAGACTGGCAAAGAGTGGAGCCACCATGTCACAGCCCCACATCTCCACCAACATGAGAACGGCTAAACACATTATACACAACAATTGCAAGCAGCAGTGGATGGACAGCTGGGCCAGTAATCCAATTGGAAGATCCCTATATACACACCTGCCAAAGCCTAACCCCGGAGACCACATTAACAACTTATGTCGTGGAGACCAATGCACAATTTTCAAGTTGAGAACAGGACACATCACCCTCAATAAGCACTTACACAGAATGACCACTGACCACACACCATACTGCATGCACTGTAACAGACAAGAAGAAGAAACTCTTAAGCACCATCTGCTGGACTGCAGTGCATTGAAGGACCTTCGGAACAACCTGATACCACCAAACTCCTCAATTCCCGACATTGTGTATGGAGATGTAGAACAGCTGAAGAGAACCTGAACATTTCATTATCTGACACAAGGGAAAGAGAGTGAAAACTCATAAACCTGGGGATCGGAAAAGTCAAAGTCTACACCCTATTTTCCTTTTCACTCACTGAAGCCTATATGCACAGCTAATTAGTCTAGTTTCCATTTACCAAGTGTGTACCAAGTGCATATTTTCAGGGCAAGATGAACTGTAGGGAGACAGCAGTGGGAATTCAGACCATCTGGTCTCAGAAATCACATCTCTATTGATCTGGCCCCTCTCGTTCTCATTCTCTATTGTATTTCACCTTCCAGGCAGATACCATTTTCACTAATCAAGAGATGATACAACAAAGGAAACCTTGAAAAGAAACACAGAAGCTTCTGATGGACTTGAACCCACAATCATCTTAAATCAGAATTTGAAAGATGTAAAAGCAGAAAGCTACCAAATAATACACCTACTAATGAGACATTTACCCAAAATTCCTCCTGCAAACAGAATATCAAAGAGAGCCTCTGCATATCTCCGATAGTTTAGCTTTGACCCTTCCTTGTCCAGAAAGCGTGAAACCTGCTCTAGATCTCCCCCACATTCACCCAGGCCAGCAATGATGGAGTCTCGGAAAGCTGCTGGGTCGTATTTCTCTTTTTCATCTGCAACAAGACAAACATGTGCAAAAGACCATAATGTTTTAGTATATGGCACAGTGACACATAGTGATAAATTGTGATAACAATATATGAAGCCAATATATTATAAAACAGTGGCAGAGTACATATACTGAAATGATAACACCTATCAAAGGTAAACTGGACTGTACAATTGTCCATCATCATCAGCAATCCTTGCTACTATATGGACTGTACAAAGTAGATGAAAACTTCATCTGAATTGGTCTCAGACATCGTCCTCTCCCACTGAGTCTCTCCTGCACTCTAAGTTCTTCTCCACACTGGTCTTTCCCCATTTCTTCTTTCACCATCTGATCTGTTGTTTGTCTCCTTTTCTCTTTAAACTCCCTGAAACTGCAAGCATGGTGTTCTTTGCAGCTGATGTGCTGAAAATGATGAGGCATAGCAACATTTTTGACTGGCAATTGGGTAGTGTTTTTTTTTCCTAGTACCTGAGTCAAGGTAAAAAAGCAGAAAGCATGCAATACTTCTTTAGCAGACTCCACTACCTTTGGGACTATGGTGATCCCTGCCTTGTTAATCAGACTAAAGCTGTCACTGGAAGTAACAATGGAGAGGTGGGACATCTTTGTCAGCAATGACTCACCAACCCTGACACTAGCATGTCAGCTGTGGATCACTGACTGTCAAACTAGTCTTTACCCCCCTTTCTTGTTTCAGCAGACTACTTCTTCTTCTTCTTATATGATATTGCTATCTTTTATGCTCTCTCCTTTGATTTAGGCAAGACTAACAGAATACCATGTACCATACCTTAAACATTACTCCATTCTGACCTCTGAAAAATATCGTTATCTCCCCCTTAAACTGTTGAACTTTCACGAGATACTGAAACATGAATTTTTACGGTGACTTTCTTGATGACTCAGGGTGGCCATCAGGCTGTGACATGGAATGTTTGGGAAACAGAAATGGAGGAAGACCTAGAAATACTTGGAGAAGGGATACAATGATAGTGCTCTGGGACAAGGGATATACATGGAAGGAGGCAGAGAACAAATCCAAGAACAGGGATGGCTGGAGAGCCTTTATCCATGGCCTATGCTCTCAAGGGAGTGAAAGATGATGAAGACTGGAGAAGATGGACTTCTGAAGCAGGTTTTTTTTTGACAAACCCCACCACCATGGGGATCATGTTGGGGCTCTAAGTGATAGCTGGGCTGAAGTAGCATATGACCATGCTGAAGCCTTAGCTGTAGGAGCATGCCCAACTGCTGCTAGAAACATCTGGAGAAGAAATGAGACAATCTTGGCCAACTCTTGTTCTTTAGCCTCAGTCACCATCTGGTCTCTTTCACATTTTGCTCTTATCTCATACATGCATTCCATCTACTACAAAGTGAATGTGATACATATGAAAAATGTGAACTGCCACATCAGATAATTCACTCTCTCATACGTGACACATCACACAAACTTGTTCACAAGATCACTCATGTTAATTTGAAATTAACTTACTCCATTCATCAACTACAGAGACAAAAGCAAACTACAATCTTCCATCTAAGAACAGGGGACCCCAGACTCCTAACCCACCTCTACCATCATAACATACCACACACAAAGAATGTCCCTGTGGCTCTGGTGTCCAGACACCCAGAGCATATCCTGCAAACCTGTCCAACCTCCTCAAACCTCCCAGGACAGACCTGGCCCTAGTAAGAGGGTCTGAAAGGAAAGCTACTGGGGCCCCTCCCACTCAAGCCTGGAGAAGGTGGAAGACCTTGTCAGGGTGACAGGGCGGCAGACACAGCGTGACCAATCAAAACTCAAACACGAAAGAAGAAAAAGAATGACAACAATACCACGGTTAATACTGGTAACTTACCCCTTTTTCGGGTCTTCAGACGTGTGCCTGATAGTGTTGGTTTTTCTGCCTTTTGACTCATATACCTGGAAATATCAACACAAAACACTGAGCTATCATTCATCAACATAAAACAGAACACTGAGCTATCATTCATCAACATAAAACAGAACAATGAACTATCATTCATCAACATAAAACAGAACAATGAACTATCATTCATCAACATAAAACAGAACAATGAACTATCATTCATCAACATAAAACAGAACAATGAACTATCATTCATCAACACAGAACAAAACACTGAATTTGCATTCACTGAACTCCATGCCATAACACCTCTGATAATCATGTTTCTCCATCTTCTACAGTGTTTGGTATTGCTAATCAGTTCAGGTGCTTTCATTTTTCTGTTCAATTTGACTCTTCTTCTCTTAAATTCCCGTTTCCATGCCATTAAGGCATATTGGGATACGGCGCTAAGGCTGCATTTTCCATGACCTTGGCCACATAAAAGTGTGACATGGTCAGTATCAAGCCTGGCCGCATTTACCTTCCCAGATTTCTCTAGTCTGTTCTTCTCTTCCATTCTTTCTACATGCCTCAGCCAGCGTAATCTGTTCAGTTTCAAGACATTTATAATTCACTGGGATTTAAATATGCTGTTCAGTTCAGATGTTCTTTTTAGCTCTCCATTCTCCACTGTTGGTATCCTTTATTGGCCCAAAGATTCTTCTTAGGATCTTATTCTTGAAGATCTGCAATTGTTGGTCATCTTTCCTTGTTGTACTCCACGTTTCTGATCCATACAAAAAGACAGACAAATGAAAATGATGCATGCACAAGACATGAGAGAAACAAGGTCAAGGGATAGACCAAGACAGAGATGGAAAGACAACTTAGAAGAGGATATAAAAGAAATTGGTGTCACCAACTGGAGAGAGAAGATTAGGAATAGAGAGGAATGGAGGCAAACTTTATCTGCAACAATGAGCTTTAATGGCTTGGAAAGCTGAAGATTTCTTGGGTACTCATTTTTAGAGCCTAGGTCAACCTCAGGGCTTTTTTTTTAATGTGGTGCCAGAAAAAAAATCCAGCTGCTGGGACTGAACTTGGTACCACTGGATTAGTAACTAAACTATGCACCTACCTACTCGGCTAACCAGCCTCCTCCATTTGACAAGCTACATTCAAATATTTTACTCTTACCTTCTCTTCTCTTTTTTTTCCTTACAGTAAAACAGTTTTTGTGTATATATGTATATATGATGTTACCCCCACGACACATTCGGAATTACTAAATTGTATGCAGGCTTGGTTCGCTTTCGCACTCGGAGGGAATTTTTTTTTAACCAAACGACACCGGGGTCATTCCAGCCTAAAAAAAAAAAGAAAAGAAATGGGTGCCTGGGATTATCCTATGAAAACAAAGACAGCGAGGACAGGTGCTGGCATCCCAATCCCAAAAGCTATTGAGGCCTTGAAAAGTGAAGGCACTAACACTTCACACTCCTACGGCATACAAATGCTACGGGATATATGCAAGCTTTTTTAAAACATATCACACATATTGATGGGACGCAGGATATTCCCTCCCCCCCCAAAAAAAAACACACACACACATACATACACAGACAAAAGTGCTTCATTAAATAATATTCGCCACCGGACACAATAGAAATGAGAATATCAAAATTTAAGTCCCGGCTTCTGACGCCTAGCAATGGAGGAGCATCCAAAAAAGGAAGGAAATAAAGTGTCGAAGCGGGTTGCCAAAACGAACTTCTAAAGTTGTCAAATATTCTTTAAAACAGCTGCTTCGCGTGTTTAAAACATTAAACCTACTGATAAAGGAATGTATTTAACACAAACCTGTTGTTATTTTACTGTTTTACTTTCCCGGCTTGCACACTCTAGGTTCTCCAGTCAGTCCTGTGTGGATGGTCGATAGTTGATCTCGTTCAAATCTCGTGGGGGTATCGCTGTAACGATGTTAGCGGTTGTGCACACATTCCAGAAAAAAAAAAGTACAAGAACAAAAAAAAAAAAAAGTTTAGTCTTGCTCCACACAAAAAAAAAAAAAACGTTATATGAACAGAAATCGAAGAAATGATCAGCTTGAAAAAAGAAATAACGAACTCATGAGAACCAAACTATTAAAACTACAGTATTTATTTTTTGCTATCTACTCTGAGTACATTTCTGTACTCAGAGTAGATAGCACAAACAAACAAACAAACAAAAGTTAGTGGAGGAGGTCAATGAATTTGTATACCTTGGCAATAGAGTAGTAGAAAATGGAGACAGCATAGAGGACATCAACAGCAGACTTACTAGAGCAAATCAGGCTTTTGCAGTACTGCAGACTATATGGAAATAATAAAAAACTAACCATAAATACGAAAATCCGGATATTTAAGAGTAATGTTCTAAGTGTACTACTATATGGAAGTGAATGCTGGAAAATCACCAAAACCATAGAAAACAAGTTGAATTCTTTCCAGACTAAATGTTTACAAAGAATTTGAAAAATATTTTGGCCAAACACCATAAGAAATAACATCTTGTTGGCAGAAATGCAGATGAAGCCACTGACAGCAATTATTGAGGAAAGACGCTGGCGATGGTTGGGACATGTGCTCCAAATGACTGACAACTCACTACCAAAAATAGCACTAAGATGGACACCACAGGGGAACAGAAGTAAGGGTAGACCAAAAGAGTCATGGAGAAGAACAAAAGAAAGGATGTTGAGCAATAGAGGACTCACCTGAGCAAGAGCAGAGAAAAAGGCAAAGGACAGGCATTTGTAGAAAACCCTTGTGGAAGCCCCATGTGCCCTGGGCACTTAAGGTTCAGAGAGAGAGAGAGAGAGAGAGAGAGAGAGAGAGAGAGAGAGAGAGAGAGAGAGATTTCTTTTTTTTAAAAGTAGGAACAGTAATTCATTAATTTGCATGTCCCTTGCGGAACTTTGCCTCCTTATCAGTACTCCTGTGGGCCTCTCTGTTGTGAACAAGATGGCCTGCTGCTGATGCATCCATTTGCAGATCATCAACGATGTCTTGCAGCCATCTTCACCTTGGTCTTCCTCTCTTTCTTTTTTCCCATTATGTGTTAATAAATGTCTGAATTCGTTTCATGATCGTAACAGTAGTTCTCCAAGTTTCTGAACCGTATAGCAGAATGGGCTTTATCATGGTGTTAAATACTCTGATCTTTAATTTAATTGACAAGGCTGAAGTTCCCCATATTTTGATGGGAAATATGCATGCCCTTAAAAATCTTATTTTTTTTGTTCTGTCTGTTCACTCCACAGATTCTTTAATTGTTTTACTTTCTGAAGAGCGATAGATGTCTTCCTTTTAATTTCCCCCATTGTATCTCCATTATTAGTAGTGATCCAAGATAATCAAAACTCTCCACTTCTTCCAATTTTTCCTCATTGATACATATTTCAGCTGCCTTGTTTGTTTTGTCAGTTTTTATCAATTTAGTTTTCTTCACATCAAGATAGAGGTTTTGCTCTTTGCTATTCTTACGAACTGGCATAATTAGTTTTTCCATTCCTTTTTGTGTTGTGGACAGTAATACTGTATCATCAGCATATCTAATATCTGATGGCATCGTAATATTCTTTGTCTACATCTTCTCTAACATTCCTCATTATATTTTCAGTATACAAGTTAAATAAGTAAGACGACAATATGCACCCCTGATGGATCCCTTGTTTTATGTCAAACCAAGTTGTTGTTTCACCATTTACTCTTACTGCTGCTTGTTGGTCTAGATACAGCAGTGATGTTAATTGTATAAAATGTGTCGGAAATCCCATTTTTTCCATTATTTCCCAAAGTTTCTGGTGATTTACACAATCAAATGCCTTTGAGTAGTCTATAAAAGATAAATATAGATTCACATTAAACTCTCTGAATTTCTCTATTATTAATCTTATATTGAATAGATCCTCTTCCTTGCCTGAAACCAGCTTGGACCATATTGACTTCTTCTTCTATTTTCTTACGAAGTCTACCTATTATGATTTTTAACAGAATTTTACTGGCATGACTAATCAGGGCAACAGTTCTGTAGTTTGCACATAATTTCAGGTTACCCTTTTTTGGCAGTGGTATGAATAGTTCTTTTCCATTCTTTTGGCCAAATTCCTGAATGCTATATCTTGTTACATAATGTATGATAGATTGTTGCACACTCCTTTCCTCCTGCTTTAAATAAGTTCAGCTGTTACTTCATCACATCCTGGTGATTTACCATTTTTCAGATTCTTTATTGCCCATAAAAGTTCTTCTATTGTCGGTCCGGGTTCTTTCTCCTCCAATAATAATTCACACTGTTGATTTCTGTTTTCACAGTCGGTTGTTTCATACATTCCTCTACAATATTCCTTCCATCTTTCTAGATTTTCCTCTGTCTCTGTCAAGGTATTCCCCATCTCATCACAAATTACATTTAGCTTAGGTGTGACATTTCTCGTCGATGTCTTCATTTCTTTTAAACATTTCACTATCTCTTCCACATTTCTGATGTCCTTTAGTAATTAATGAGCACATATTGGATGTTGTATGTTTTTCATTATTTGTGCTTTTTCTCACTCCCTCTATTGCTTTGTAAAACTGTACCATACACCTCTATCTACCTGTATTACTTTTTGATTTTAAATCATACAAATACAGGACAAAGATTAGAGAAAGAAATTACAACATTTACATGAATGCTATACAACAAATAGAAATACAGTAAAGGAGCACTTGTAAGAAGCTGCGTCCAGGAGTGCGCGTGATAGAGTATTGAGAATATTTAAACTGAGACGTGATGTGTGATAGGTTGGTAGTAATGAGTGGGTTGGTACCTCTGAAAGGAGAGTGATCTAGCAGAGACAAGGAGGGCTGGAATATGTGAATGTGGTTGAAGTGGAGGGGTAGTAATTTAATATAGTAAGGGTTCTGGAATATGAGCTAAGGTGAAAGACCAGAACTTAGTACAGAGGGAGTATGATTGTTGAGAAAGGGAATGTTAATTATGTAGCTGAATTTTGAGTTCAAACCTTGTCATTCCAGCATCACATATTCCTGAATGTAGCCATTTTCAAGCACTAGGCAGCTTTTGTCATTGGAGTTACATTGTTTAATGGCTGTTACCAGAAAATCAGATTTGTCTCTGTGGTTGGGGCCTTTAAAATGATTATGGACTGGCTTAGAAGCATGCCGGGAGATACAGATGTCTCTGCATGTGGTCATCTAATCTAAGACCATTTTCACCAATGTAAGTTATCTAACATCTAATGCACACAATAGCACATATTATAGTGTGGAACTTGCATGTGATTCCCTTATGGAGAGTTTTGGGAAAGGTAATAATTTTCGTTTCCCAGACTACTGGGCAGGTATCACAGTGAGGGGAGTTGCATTTTCTGGTACCAACAAATGCAGGACTCAGTTTCAGATAGGTATGGACAAGGATGTTCTTCTCTCTCTCTCTCTTATACACACACATTTTACATCCTTTCCTTGCTGTCAAACGTCACATAGGGCTCAAATGGTAGTTCGCCAAGTTTTCTTGTTTTCGGCGGGCTTTCAACCTCGTCAAAAGTTTTTATGCCTACTAAACTAGCTTCTCTTAACAATGTCCTCTTTCACGTGGTCGACCTCTTTTTCTTTGGCCTGTTGTGTTCCACTTGATAGCTTGTTTGGGGATTCTCTGATCGTTCTTTCTCATCACATGACTGGCATATGTCCATCTCCTTTGTCTGATCATCCATGAGACAGGCTGTTGTTCACTGATCTGCTTTATCTCTGCCTTGTTCTTGAATTCATTCCATTTTATACAGAATATTTTCCTTAGCCATTTGCTTTCAAAAGAGTCTAATTTCTTGTCTATTTCTTTAGTTGTTTTCCAGCTTTCGCATGCATAAATGATGGTGGATATTGCATTTGAATTGTATAATCTTAACTTGGTTTTTGTGCTTATAACTTTTGAATGCCATATGTTCTCAAGATTCTTGAAGGTCAATGCTGCTTTTGCAATTCTAACTTCCTTTCTGGTGTCACCATCCTGGTCTATGTAGCTGCCAAGGTATGCAAATTGGTGTACTTTTTCAACAGCTGTTCCTTCTACGCATATATTTCCTTCTTGATTAATGGGAAATTTCATTGTTTGCTTTTTTCCTTATTAATTTCAAGTCCTATTGTGCCGGCCAGTGAAGACAGGGTATCTGTTTTTTCTTGCAGCAAATTCACATTGTCACTGATAAGAGTTATATCATCTGCAAAATCAAGATCTTTTATTTGGGTACCATGTACCCTACCAGTACCTGTTTTACTTGTGCGACATCTTTACATCTGGTATGAACACAAACTGTAATGTAGATGATTTATGAGTGAGGTATGAATAGGCGTGGTGGAATTCAGTTATTGTTAATTATGTGAGAGGTTATCTTGCTATATTTATATTTACTGAGACATCGATCATGCTGATATGGAACTGCAGCCAGATTTCTGGTGTCATAACTGACTTTAATACACTACTTTGTGGTTCAGTCCTTGTCACATGGAGCTGATGGTTAAAAGTGGAGGTAAACTTACATTAGTATTGAATGTTCTTCAATGAGTACATCAGACATGCTGAACAATTATTAGTGATACAATGCAATTACATTAAAATGATTTTCAAGAAAATAGGTTTGATTTTTCACATTTCATGGCTTTTCCTTGTACTTTTAATGAGAAGTTTATGAGCACAGAGTTTGTACACATATGAAGAGAGAGCTCTATGGTAGAATCCTTTAGTTTATTGTGTAGGAAAAATAAAAAAGAAACAAATTAAAAACTGGAACTTGATCCAGTCAGGTTTTCAGATGTATCATTTTGTTTCAAATGTTGCAAAATATATATATTTTTCTTTTTTTGTGGTTTCTGCTCTGGAACTATAAAACTAACCACAATCCATTTACATAAAAATTCTATATTCACACCTACTTTCTGTTGTCATTTTTGTCCTTTTTTTTTGGTCTAAAAAGTGACCATTTTAAACTAAGGATGCTACTGATTATTTATAGTAAAGAATAATTACTATTTGGACAAATAGTGTGTTTGGCACTTTTTTTTTGGTGTGCACTTATAATTATATATTTTTGAACACTTACCATCACCTAATAGAGGCACAGACTGATTTTATGGCATCATGGGATCCTCAGCCTTTCTGCACTAATGAATTTGCTGGATAAAAAGAGATAACACTATAGAAATGGCAAAAAAATTGACTAGAAATTAAAAAAAAAAAAGAATTATTAATGAAACAAAAATGAAATGCAAAGCTATGGTGGAATTTATGCAAAGCAAGTAAAATACACATAAAATATTGAAATTAAATATCAATAAACTCAGTTAAATAATAAAAAATTGTGTGCTATTAACAAACCTTGTTTCATGACACAAAGTATGCATCACATGCCTAATATAATTTATCAGCTGCTCATTTAATTACATTGCAGATTTTTTTTCCACATTAAAAATGTGCTATGCTATCAGCGATCAACCTGTATTTAATCTGCAACTTATATGACTAATTAATTTTTTTCCCCTGAATTTCTAATTGTTATATATAACAATATTTGTGTGTTATGTATTTGTGTATGTGTGTGTGTTTGTTAATTTAAAACTGAAATGCAAAACATCATGAAGAGTGGGGTTTTTTTTTTGAAGACTTAAAAACGTGCATCTTGTGTAATATAAAATTAGGAAACAAAAAGCTTATTATATAAGAAGCAAAAATCAGTAAAACTGAGATTTATTCTGCATGGAATTGAAAAATATTAAATCATAATTATATGCAGAGGTTACTGAAATGCATCCAATGAAAAGACATATTCAAAGTTCAGTAGAAATAATCTATACTTTATTATGTCCATTATTAAAAGCTTATTGAAATGCTACAGCACCACATGAAATATGTAAGACAAAATATTGTAAATTTCAGTTAAACAATTTACCCTGTGTATTGTTTTTGTATTACTGTATAAAAAAAAACAGTTTGAACCAAAATGCCTAATAAATTTACTGAGTTCTCTGAATTCACAATCCAGCTTAGATTATTTCTCCTTCTCTCTCTCTCTCTCACACACACACACATAGGGCACACACACACACACAGAGCATTTTCTTGTGGTTTTTTTTCCAGTTTACATTGACTTTTTACTTATTTAGTTATCAGAAATTGTCCACTAATTTAGAAACTTTTCTTAATGACATTAAAAAAAAATTAAATACTAAATTCTCAATTTTAGACATATGCAGACAGGAAACTCTCAAATACTTAAAGCAACACAGCTACATAAGTCTCTATTTCATAAGAGTATGTATTTTCCCTCACGAAAGTGTTTTGTCCCTTTATATTTCTGACAATTGAAGGCAATGGTTCTTAACTTGGGTCTATAGATTGCCAGGGGGGGCCACAGAAGGATTTTTGGTGCTCAACAGACCAGCAAATGGACTGGCTTCATTAAAGAACCCACAGCATCATCTGGGTTCTAATTATTGATTTATTTTTAATAAGGAGTCCAAACTGTTCTCAGGCTGGAAAATAGAGTGGCTAACCAGCCCCTCCCCCCCTCCAAAAAAAAAAAAAAAGTAAGAACCACCAATCTACGGCAACTGCTATAATTCTAACATTCAAGGTGAATGTGCATCTTTCTCTCCAAAAGAGGTGAAGCCAAACCTGAAACATGTGATGTACCTTGGGGCAAGCTTGACCAATGCTCGTGGATAAAGTTTATTATACAGTGGCTATCTCAGGTGAATACTAACAGTAAGATCATTCTTATTGAGGCAACTGTGTAAAAGCTGATGACATGTCCAGCTATGCTCATTCATTTCTTCTTTTTGTTTTTTTTCTTTCCTACTGACTTTTAAAAGCAACTTTTTTTTTCCCCTCAAACCAACCCTTCCCCACCCTCAGTCTTTTTATTATTTTTTTTTTAACTAAACCACTCAATGTCTGCCTTTGCCTGACACTGCTGATAAAAAAATTCACAAAATTATAAATATGACTCTGCAAAAAGTAAGTACATGTATCTCACTTCATGTTTACAACATTTATATATTTACACTGCATATTCTAAAGTCAAGTAATCATTTTAAACCTTGTGAATTATAGCAGTGTTCTTCTGTATGAAAAAAAAAACAGAAACAAAAAAGAGCACATGAGTGTGCAATATCTCTTTCACATTACTGTGAATAGTGAATATTCTCCATTCTTTGCACTGTTTTTCAAAATCTCCCAAAAATATGTATGTAAATGAGAGAAAATTTACATATTACACATGATGAACTGCTGCTGCAACAACAATAAAATAAAAAAATGAACAGCTGCTGAAAAGAAGAGAGGTTCAAGAACTTAGCAATAACTGCTCATGCATGTAATACAGCTGGACAGAGTACAAATGCTGATTACAGATAGTGAGAAATGAGAAAATTTATTGCTGCCATGAAAGAAGTCACAGACCACTGGACGGTGAATGCTTCTTTGATTAGCATCAAAGAAGGTGGTTGATGATGATGATGATGATGATAATGATGATGCTGAAGGCACTTATTTCAGAAGTACTTCTCCCACAAAATTATTGCAAATTGCTAGTACGAGGGGTGATTGATAAGTTCTCGGTCTAAGGTACAGTTATTTGAAATACACAGTTGATATGAGGTACATTTGTAGATCAGGTTAATGTAAGATTAAACACCAAGTTTCAAGAAATTAACTGCAACCAATTTTTTTTTTAACAGGGTACTGAAGTGGTAAGGGGTGGCAGAAATTGAGAAAATGGATAAAATTTCTCATCAAGCAGTCACTACCTCTGCATCAAGGGCTTATCATCGAAGAAGATCCATGAGGATATGGTGGAAACTCTAGGGGAGAATGCCCCTTCTTACAGCATAGTGAAGAAATTGGCAGCTCAATTCAAACATGGAAGGGAGAGTCTGGAAGATGATCCCTGTACAGGAAGACCAATAATGGTAACCACTAATGAAACCACCAGCAGAATCCATGACATGATAATGGAAGATCGATGACTAACTGAGCGGTACATAGCTACTGAGTTGAGCATCTCCCAGGAACGTGTTCATGCCATTATTCACAATGATCTTTAAATGACAAAGGTCTCTGCTCGATGGGTCCCGAAACTTCTTGGAGCTGATCACAACGACATTGTCTCAACATGTCATGAGACAACCTTGGCCATTTTTCTGCAGATCCTGAAAAGTCACCAGGCATATTTCGCTAATCTTGTGAAGCAACTGCAGGTCAAACTGAAGGAAAAGCATTGAGGGAAATTGACGAGAGGAGTCACCTTTCAGTAAAACAATACCCCAGTTCACAAGTCGGTAGAGGTAATGGCTACCATTCGTGAATGCAGCTTACAGCTTCTTGAACATCCTCCTTATTCCCCAGATTTGGCCCATTCAGACTATTTCCTGTTTATTAAACTCAAAAAGGAGCTCAGTGGTTGCAAATTTGCTTCAGATGATGATGTCATTCATGCTGTAGACCACCTTCTACTGGCACAAGATCCTGACTTTTGCAAAGAAGGGATCCGTATGCTCCAGGATCGCTGGACTAAGTGCATAAACTTGCAAGGGGACTCTGTTGAGAAATAACCTGAAAAAGTTGTCTACAAATAATCCATTGTACTTTAGGTCTAGAACTTATCAATCACCCCTCATAGCTACAGTAAAATCCCATTATAACTGATTCCATTTATAACTGAACCGCAGTAATAACGGACCAGGTTCATGGGTCCTGCCTGCATTCGTACACACACACACACACACACATATATTTTATTCTGGATATAGTGGACTTTTGATATAACAGACTAGTTTGCCAATTCCCTTGAAGTCCATTATAATGAGATTTTACTGTGTTAAGTCAATGACTCACATTTTAACCAGCTTGCAAAGTGTACAAACATATTAATGACAAATGCACTAAGAATTACCACACAATTAATATTTGATTTACCTGGCTGAAGTTGACATGATCTAAATTTAAAACATAAGTTGTTAAAAATAACAGACAATAGAAATAACATTTGAAAAAAAAAAACCCACCTGACTCTTCTTTCATGAAAAAATCAGGTCTGAACAAGGTAACAACAAATATACATCAATGTTATGAAGTCACTGGTGACCATTTGTGCATAAACAATAACAACAACAACAACAACAACAAGATCTTGAAATCTTAATAAATTTGTTAAAAATTTCTGTAGAGAGATGCACACATTCAAAACTCCAAAATAATCATTATCCTGCAATTGGCAGCACAAGTGATATATCACTTTGCCTTTAATTTGTTTATGCTCGTTCTTTGTACTGCTTCCTCAACAGAGTTTAGGTTTTGCAAATAACCAATTTTTCACAAAAACATGTCCTGTAATGGTAAAATATTATGTACAAAACTAATGAACACAAAGGAAAATAATTTGTTTTCTTTGAGCACCAGAATCAAATTATGGGAAAAATAAACACAATTCAAACACTTGATTCTATATTTCTATGCTCTATATATGTGAAACTGATTTCCATATATATATGTTTAAAATGAACATTCTTCTCAAATTCCCAAACTGCATGCTAGAATTTGAGATTAAATTATAAACAGCATACAGTACATAGAAATATCTAAAAACATATTCAACAACTTTCATATTTTATTTCTGGACAACCAGCAAAAGTCCTCAAGCAGCCAAATCCGTAACAACAAATCCTTTTTTCTAAAAACTGCAAAAATTTGCAGGCACCTCAGTATAAACATATTTTATATGTATCATAAAGTTTACCAAATCATATTTCAAAAACCTCAGAATATTATCTACATTCATGAAATTAAGATTCACATTCTAAACCTAACATGAACTCCACCTAAAACCTCAAAGTCAACGCAAGCAATAACAAAATAATGCTCTCTCATAAGTTAAAGGTTGAAATCTTGAAACTTGAAACCATGTTTTATTTATTATTGCAATAAGATAGTTTTTGTAAATGAAAAGACAATGGAATATACTTGTCTGAAGCACTAATTAATGAGGCAGTGCTAACACTATGTGGCTACATTGTTTTTTTTTTTTCAGTAACAAAACAGATTTTGCATCTCTATAGAATAATTAATTTTTTTTTTCATTATTGTTCATTCACTAAATGTAGAACTATAATGAGTCAAAAACTGAGATAGTTTAGATGACAAAAATAATAGCACACAAGATTTATAGGCTGAATTGAGACAGAAAAAAAAACATAACATCAATCTAAAATAATTAAACAAGTACGCAACTGTATCTGAAATGGAACTGGAAATTATTGTCCAAGTTTCCTCCAAACTAAAATAATATATATAAAACTTTCAATATGGATCTCTGAAAAATAATGGTGAATGATGTATCAATAAAACCATAGTAATAAAATAATAAATAATTGTGGGAATTGATTTTTTTTTTGGTGTTTTTCTTTAATCTAGTGACAGCACTGTCTCTAAAAAGACAAGAAAAGAAAGTGAGGGTAAAGACATCAAAACTTACAAAACGGGGACAAAAATGTAGTACTCTAGTTGTTTGAGACAGCAGTAAGCAACCCGCATCTAACTGCTGGCATCAGGGTTAGCAAACCATAGTTGACCGTAACCCACTTCCATGTTGATTCCCCGGTAAAAGACAATAATCTGGCCAAGCAAGCAGGGATTGAAATGGGGAAAACAAACATGGTCCTAAAAATAAGCCAGGCCAAAGACACATGTTCCAGACCAAAAGATGGAAACAGCTGCAAACTGTGACACAAAGCAACCAACAACCTTTTGCGGGTGAATGGAAAAGAAGCAGAAAAGTAAGGACAGAAGAAGTTGAGAAAATGAGTAATGCTATAGAGATAGAAAGCAAATTCACAGAAGTGCATATTTAGGTATTTTATTAAAATGGATTTCATATGTATTTTCAATGGATGGAGACATAAACAGAACTTATGTTCATTCTACTAGTCAAAAAATATTTTTGTTTAAAAACTACTGCAGTGATGGATGCTTCAGACTTTTACTTCATCAACTGTAGTGTACTGAATAATGTGTTTCAAGTACTTGCTCAGATGCAAATACTGAATTTTATGGTTGATTTATTATGATTTAATTTGTGAACAGTAGATTAATGGATCAAGAATACTCACTAAAAGTATGTAAGTGAAACTGTGGCTAACTGTATTAATAAATATTTTTTTATGAATTGAAAAATATATTTATCTTTAAATAGTTTTGGACTACTACAGAGGTTTGCTGAAAAAGACCTGATCTTCTTCTTCGTACGCACACTGGCGATGATGTGTGGTACCCTGATTTTTGTGATGCGCCTTTTGGCTGGGTGCCTCTGACTTCAGCACTAAAAAGACCTGATAACTAGTGTATAATATTAATTTAGCAGTAATTAATACTTAAAAGTTCGAACATTATAAAATCAGCAGTATATTAAACATCAATATTTAAAAATAAATATTTCTAAATTTTTGACTATTTTAAAATTGTTCTGAATATGAATATTTGAATTTTGTCACCAATGTAGCAATTATAAACTTGAATCTTCACTGAATTACATATAAAAGTCCAGAAACAAGGCTCCATGGTGAACAGTAGTATGGCTGCTTAAGCTAAAGGATGCAATCCTCAGAAATAAATGAAATGAATAAGAAGTGTAGGAGTTTCTCTCTACTTCCAATATAATACACAGAAATTACAATGGATTAAAGTAACAAAGTTTAAGAAGGTTTTCAGTTAATGAAAGATTTTTTTTTTAAAGCTTTGTCCTTACAAATCATGATCATAAATATTCACTCTTAGTGCAGATTAATTCAAACATTTCATTTGTTATTTTTTTCCCTTAGCTCAGCTTATCTTGGCATTATGATATGCTAACTAGGCTTTTTATTATAGTTATATCAATATAGCACAGCTTTAACTAAATGAGATATTTCAAATATAGCTTAATTCTTAGCCTACAGCCAGCCATATGCATGGCTTTGTCAACATTTAAAAGAACAAAACCAATGACATATAAATACTTTGTGTCATTCTTGGGGAGTTGTAATTTTAAACTACCATAAAAGCTAAAAATTGGTGTCATATCACTTTCCTGGAAAATCTCGGCAGATTGTTTACAGTTTGAAGTTTATACGTGATCATTTTTTGGTTTACTGGTAGGCATTTAGTAAACTTTTGAAATTTTGATTTAGCAACAGCACCTGACTTTTTAGTATAACTTTCACTTTGAAGAGCGCCTGAGCAACAAAGTGGTTAGTGCACTGGTCTCTCATGGTAAAGGTCAAGGTTTTGAATCTGGCTGGAACAATCCAGTCACTCAGCTGTAGTAATAGGTACACTGTACTAGGTATCTGGCTCCTTCTAAAGGTGAGGAAGGAGAGGCGGCCAGGTGTGATGCTGACAACATCACCCTCTAATGTGCCGACAGGTCAAGGAAAATAACTAACACCATATCCCTATGTTCCTCTAAGGCATGACAGGGTTACCTTTTCCTTCACCTTTCATTTTGAAGTGATATTAAAAAAAAAAAACAAACTTTAGTGTAACTTGAAAGTTCACACATTTTTAATATGTGTAATTATGTTTATTTCTTTTGATGGCATTAGGCCAGTATTTTCAGGTACTTCATTTTAACAAATTTTATACATATTTTGGCTTCACAAACATAACTCTCAAAACTTTGTTATTATTGTCACACTTTCCATGACAACAACATGCAGATAACATCAAAACACAATGATAAACATAATTCCTGAGAATATTTAGTGACAAGCCTGCAAATAACAGAGCTAGCACAAACAAAATTAAATGTCCATGAGACAGTCCACTTGATAAATGAGATTTTCTACCGGTGAAAAATACACGACGTTTGCTGGTATTTAGTGTATGGAGTTTGCTTCAGGCACTTACATGAAAGTATCTCTTATCACTGCCTCAAGGTGAGGTACTTGTTCTCCTCTGCAAGTTGTGTCAGTACTGAGCTCATGTCATTGACTACCATGTTGGATGTGTTCATGAGGACACTGTAGCGCCCTGAATTCCGAGAAGCTGACCTCATTGAAGGTGGTACCGGGCTACAGACAATGCTTTCCTGAGACACTGACTGGATGTTGTCCATTAAGTTCTCAGTAGATATTGAGGTGAGATTAGCCATAAAATCCTCAAAAGGCAATGCAATGGGTTCTTTGCAGTCTGTGGAGCTGGTGACCTGGTTACATCCTGGTGACATTTCTGTTTGTTTGTGTGGGTTGTTACGTCCACAAGGGAGAAGCATCTGTCCAGGACATGGTATGTGACTAGACAGCTTGGCCTGAATGTGCTGTATGTTCTGCAAATGACCTGGTTGAAAAGAGCTAACATTTTGAGACATGACAGGACATGATGCTTGGGTCTGACCTTGCAGATGTTCAGAATGTGACAACTGTGAAGGATCAATATTATGATTCATATCGAGGAAATGATTTACGCATGGAATATTGGCTGAGAGAACATCAGATCCTTGCTTGCAAGTACGACTGGACTGGGCCAACAGATGGTGTGATGACATGTACTGGCTGCATGGGGACTGTTGATGTGGAAGAGTATTCTGATTTATGCACATTTCTGGATTATGATTAAGCTGTACCTCACTTGTAGACATGGGATTGGCTTGACTAACAAAATGACAGTGATTTGATGCCACATGCTGATGTTCCTGTTTGACCAATGACTGACCTTGAAATGCTGCTTTAGCATTTGCAGGAATCTGGGACTGACTGATGTGCGGAACTTGGAGCTGAGGGCTGGGACATTTCTGTCGTTGGACAGGTGGCTTTTTCCCTGGAGGTGGATGAGGCTTGAAATCACCAAGTGATGTTGGAGATGGAAGCTTGCACTGGCTATAATGCCGATAACGATGAGAACTCTTTGGCATAGAGGATGGTAAGGATGAATTAAAATCTGCTTGACACTGTTGCTGAAGCTGATGTTGGATTAGGTTGTTTTGAGACAAATAAGTGTTGCCACCTGATCCTGCTTCCACTGGCATCCTGTGATAACTGTTGCTCCCAGTATTTATCTCTAACCCTTGACCTTTGACCCAATCTGTATCATTGCAATCCAAGCTGCATACATTTCTGTGGCCCACAGTGGTGTTGCCTGCAAGTTTATTATTATACTTGTTATTGAAAGATATACTGCTGTTCATATTATGACAATCCTGCTTGACTAAGGGACTTAATATATTATTTTGCTGAGGATGAAGATGAGGATGATGATGATGGTGTGGTAAACTTCCATTCATTTGCTGTTGGGTCACAGAATACCTAGGAGAGCATACTGGAAATGGTTGCTGACTGGCAGTTACACCTTCTACAAAGCTCTCTACTCCGGGCCAGTGGTCACTTGATTCAGGACATGATCCTGACACCTGCTGCTCTGCCGGACTCATCTGGTCAAACAGTCCTCCAGGAGATGATCCTGCTAAAACAGCACCCTGCTGCTGTAGGTCAGCAAAACCTCTCTGGAGCTTCATATTTCCAGTCATTAAATGAGTGCCTTCTGTTATCAGCTGCTCTGTGAAAGATGCACTGCCATCAGGGCAGGATGGAGAAAGTATGTCAAGTGAATCTTCTGGCACAAGGTCACAGGAATCAAAATTAAAATCCAATTCCCCATACTCCTGCAGTACTTCTAGCTGGTTTGCACTACATTCTCCATTACACGCTTCTCCTTCCTCTTTTAAACATTCCTTCAGAAACTGCTTCATGTCATCTGGGATAATCATGTCATCGCTGTCCTCAAGCATCTTCTCTTCTAACTCTACATCAATGATATTATTATTATTATTATTTATGCCACATTTTTTCAAGCCTGTATCTGCTGCAATGCCATTCTGGGATAAATAGAAGTTAATACTCGCACTCTTTCTGTTGTCTGGTAAAGTCTTGTTACCATTATTGGCTTCTATTTTGCTGTGCAAATTATGCATACTGGCTGGTAGTGGGAGAGGCTTCATAGCAGTCAGACTATGAAACCTCTGGATGTTTTTCTGTGGGCTGAAAGTTGGATCCTGAGTTCTAACTGGGTCACTAGCTCTGCGAATTTCTCGGTCAGGGATTTCATGAGGTAGTGGCGTACAACAAGGTGTGCTTTTATACACACCATTAATTTCAGGCTGAGAGGAGAAATACCTGAAAAAAAAAATTCACAACAGGATTAATCATCGAAAAAATTTCAAGAAATATGAAATTTTATGAAACTAGATCTCTACAGAACAGCAGAAAAGAATATCTAAAATTCATTTGCGTACTCTCCAATACATACAGTTCAGTTGTTTTTAAATAACACTTTCTATTCAATTTTTTTGTCATTGGTGTTGTTAGCATTGAAAATATTACAACAGGAAAAATAGAAGGAAGAAGATCAAGATGAAGACCAAGAGAAATGATACTGGACAGTCTGATGGGATAGCGTAAGAGGAGATCACCAAGTGAGCTGATGGCCTGCATGAAGGATCGTGTACTCTGGAGAAGCATAATAGCCAATGCCAGCTGGCATGGCACCTGATGATGATGATGATGTTGTTAACATATACACAAGCCATCAACAAATACATGTTATTAACTAAATCAGTTTCCACTTTTTATTTTCTCTCTTTGTTTTTGGTTGTTACTTGATTAATGACACAAAACAAAAAAAAATTTGATTAGTATTTTACTTCAGAATAAGGCTGGCTGCTTCCGACTTTTTTTTTACTACAGATATCAAAAGATTGCCATGTGGTCCTGGTAGCGTAAAATCAGTCACAGATTGCTGACAGGCAAACGAATGAAAACAGACAATTTTTAGAATGATTAACTAAGTGCATTATATTGAAATTACAAGATTTTGGAAAGAAAAAGAAAGAAAAGAAAAAAAAACCAAGCAAAGTCATTAATAAAGTCTGTTCCTCCATAAAACGTGAGCTCTGTGGCATTAAATACAAATAATGAGTGACATTAAAACATTTTATTTTTTCTCTGTGCTCATCAATAGTTATAGCAACCTCCTCAACAAATTTTTGTTTTTTAAATGAGAATATGTGTGCTTGAAGTAAAGATAAATCTACACTGTAAACCATATTTCATGGACTTTATTTTTTTTCTCCGCATAAAACTTCTCCACCACCCATTCCCCCATGACTGATACAGAGTTTTCTCCTCATTCTTGCTGGGCTATTAACTTTTAAACACAGGATTGTTGGCAATACACTCCTAGCAAGATACTAGATCTATATATCCTGTGACTTCATTTCTCATTTGCATATATATATTTTCAAAAATTATATGAACATTTCTGAAATACAGAAAATGACTGGGGTTAGATTCTGTAATATTCAAAGACCTATGCAACCAAACCTGGCCACAGAACTTGCATCTGAAGCAGAAGAACTGGCACTGAGGATGGTGAAATCTACTAGCATTATTCTGGTACAAAAGCTCCATATTTTGCATAGTCTAGCACTTCAACAAAGAAGAAGAATAGGTGTGAAGGAAGAAAATCCACAAGGCAAAGGTACTGCTTTTAGAGGCTGGGTTAACTCTCTTGTGCACTGACAGGTCGATGAAAATATGGGTACTATCAAAGTATCTCCTTTATGTCTTGGCGTTTAGAAAACACTTAACAAAACAGCTGAGAAACACATAAATGCCTTTGAATGTAAATGCTACAGGAGAGCCCTTCAAATATCATGGACACAAAAAAGAGCAAATATATCCATACTCATCATCATCATCATGTGCCATGCCGACTGGCGTTGGCTATTATGCTTCTCCAGAGTACGCGATCCCTCATGTAGGCCATCAGCTCAGTTGGTGATCTCCTCTCACACCATCCCGTCAGACTGTCCAGTATCATTTCTCTTGGTCTTCATCTTGATCTTCTTCCTTCTATTTTTCCTGTTGTTATAATATTTTCAATGCCCCCTCTTCTCATTGCATGTCCTATGAAAGTACATTGTCTCTCTCTTATCTTTTTGACAAGGTTTTTTGTCTCTCCAGCTCTTCTCCTACATTCTTCATTAGTTATTTTTGCTGTCCATACTACAAGAACTTAATATTGACAAAAGAGGGTAGTAAAGAAGATTAAACAGAGAAAACGTAAATAATATTAAATGTCATGAGAATTTAGAGAAGACTGTCTTGGAAGGGTACATAATGGGAAAAAGAAAGAGAGGAAGACCAAGGCAAAGATGGCTGCAATATATTATTGATGATCTGCAAATGGATGCATCAGCAGCAGGGCATCTTGCTTACAACTGAAAGACCTACATGAGAGCTGTTAGGGAGGCAAAATTCTGCAAGGGACATACAAATGACTGACTGACTGGTATGTAGAAAGTGTGTAAAAAAATATGGTCAATGGATTGTAGTAAAAAAAAAATCTACCTGGCTATTCGATCATTATAGCACTTATTGTTCAGCGTACTGCCAAGTCCTCCCAAAGTTGCTTTGCTAACTGGTACTCCAGTACCAGCAGAGATGGTACCAGTAATAGGGGGAACAACCAGGGTAGACTGGCTACCTAGAGTTGTCTTCTGCATCATGGCAGACATCTTGCCAATGTTAGTGGAGCTCTCCTCACTTGATCTGCGTGACACAGAGTTTGGGTGGTTTCCAGTGATGTCATATTCATATGGCGAGTTTGCAATACTCAGTCTTGCTGACACACCACTAGATCTAAACAAAGACATGATAGAAGAACTCATTCAGCATTATCCATTTCAGACTTGTTTTTTTGTTATGTGATAACTGTTGGAACAAAGATGAATGTTTGAGTGATGGCATAATCATCATGACCAAATGAACCATTTACCGGAAAAAGATCATATTTCACCTCTCCATTGGTGCTCCTAGAAGCAAACTCGGCCTTGATAACAGGACTAACTGTGATCCCTATGGTTCATTTAACTGACTACCACGTTGGATGTGTTCAGGAGGACACTATAGCGCCCTGAATTCTGAGAAGCTGATCTCACTGAAGGTGGTACCGGGCTACAGACAATGCTTTCCTGAGACACTGACTGGATGTTGTCCATTAAATTCTCGGTAGATATTGAGGTGAGATTAGCCATAAAATCCTCAAAAGGCACTGCAATGGGTTCTTTGCAGTCTGTGGAGGTAGTGAACCTGACTACATCCTGGTGACATTTCTGTTTGTTTGTGTGGGTTATTATGCCTACAAGGGCAAAGGTCTTTAAGCACAAAGTCTCAACATAATCAACTCCCAGTTCAGCACAATGGCTCATTAAGAGCATCCTGGTGACATTTCAAAGGAGCTAAAGTAAAATCATAAGGCACCATTTTTAATCTGCACCAGTTTGAAAAAAAAAAAATGAAGAAGTTTTTGTTACTGTTGATCTATAATCTTCCAGCAGCAGTGAACTAAATTTCTTGGCAGCTGATGCTGTGTTGAAGATCTTATTAATAAAGACATCATATCAGATATATATTGTGTTGTAGTTGCTTTACTGAGTGAATCCAACAGTTTGGCTTATCAGCAAGGTCCACCACCTCAGAGTGGCTTATCAGCAAGGTCCGCCACCTATTATTCCCTAATCTAGGGAACCAGGTAAAAAGGTAAAGGTAAAATTCTCATTTCCATGCTATTAAGTCTTACTGGGGAATACAGTGTTAGGCCCGTATTTTCTATGACCTTCGGCAGATGAATGTGTGATGTGGTCAGTATCACGCCTGGCCGATTTACCTTCCCAGATTTCGCTGGTGCCCTTTTTGAGAGGCTGGGCAAACTCTGGGGCCTTTTTTCAGTGTGTACCAGAAAAAAAAAAATCCCAATGCTGGGACTGAACTCAGTACCACTGGATTAATAAACAGAGTGTGCCTAACCACTAAGCTGAACCAGGCTAAAGTATTAATAGCAGCTTGTTACCAAAGGCACATTATTTTGACAGGAGAGGGTTTTCACCAGCTCAGGTTTAACTCCCTTTACAACGTAATCTCTGACATATTCATTCCAGCTGCCAAGAATGTGAAATATGATCTTTCAAGATATAACAACAATGAATTTCACAATAAAAATGATGTCAGATTTAAACTAAAAGTAAACAGCATTCATTTTTTTTTAATTAAAAAGAACATGGATGAAGACTAAAAATTGTACACTGTTTGTACAATATTTTAAGGCTAAAAGAAACTAGTGTATTTTTTTTTTTTTTTTACTTTCCTTTGCTCCGTCTTATGCAGAACACATTTAAGCTAGTCATCTTATCTCTGCAACATTGAGACTGGTAGAGCAAGCAAAACCCTGCTATTTACAGCCTCCCAGTTCTGCCAGAAAAAGAGACGTTTTCTGATTTGGCAACTGAGAAATATGAAAAATTACAACAGAATTACAAACTTATGAACTTACCTCCGAGAAGAAAGCTGGGAGGCAGCACTAGACCTGAGAAGAAATATGATGACAAATATTTTTTTTTTGACATTGTCAACATCATCATGAAATGTTATGATGATAATTCTTGCTGATCCTGCTTTGTCTTGGTTTTTTTTCTTCTTCTGTAATTATTTCATATTTTAAAATTAAATTAGTTGCCATTCTTTTAATGTTTATTCAGTAAGCTTTGCATTGATGAGAAAGTTCTGTTCAGATCAATTCAAAGCCTACATCATCTAGCCATTATATAATGAGTTGGTGATTTAACGTGTTTTGTACTGATCTAGAAACATAAGCCAGAAACACTCATCTATGTATATGAAAATAGATGGAGTTGTATGGTTCAGTTTTACAAAAAGATAGAAAGAGTGAGGAAAGTGGGCAGAAATAAGAATGGAGAAAGTGAAATGAACACACATAAATGAAAAACATACATTCATTCATTCATTTGCATGTCCCTTGCTGAACTTTGCCTCCCAAACAGCACTCCTGTAGGCCTCTCGGTTGTGAGCAAGATGGCCTGCTGCTGCTGCGTCCATTTGCAGATCGTCAACGATTTCTTGCAGCCATCTTCGTTTTGGTCTTCCTCTTTTTCTTTTTCCCATTATGTATCCTTCAAATATAGTCTTCTCTAAATTATCATGATGTTTAAATATTTAAGTTTTCTCTCTTTAATCCTCTTTACTAGCCAGCCTTCTTCAATATTAAGCTCTTGTAGTATAGATATATTTAGTTTGATGCAGGGGTTTTCCTTGGTAACACGGTCAGGATTTTGTCCGTCATCACAATTACTAGTACTGACGTCTGCCTCACACTCTTCCCCAGAGTTAAAATTAGATCTATCTGGCCTGGGGGCCATACCACCAGATCTTTTTCCTATTTCACTTTCCATGATTGCTGTTTGGGTTTCTTGGTATATTTCCAGAAGATAGTTTACCATGAAAAACATACAACAATCCAATAATTCGGTAAAAGCCTTTTCCAAAGATCACATAAAAAACACAACATATAAAAACACAACATGTAAAAACACACACAAAAAAATTAAACACTGAGCTTTTGGTCTCCTCCTCATAAGAAAGATGGGTACAAAATACATGTATGTATATAAACATCCATTCACACATACACACAGCCATGCACTTATAAACACTTTTATTCATACCACCAAAACATTTGCTATCTTCATTATCACTTTCATAATCTTCATCATCCTCACTGACATCATTTTAATTTTGTTTATAACATATAAGCCCTCACAGAGTTCTTTCTAAGCTCTTCTTTTTTTTTTTTTTTTCAAGGAAATGATAGTGTTCAGCTTTCCATTCATTTTGACTGTTTTGTATTACTTTTTTAAAATCAGTCTTTTTTCAGCCCAATTGCTTTTTGATCATATCTGATTTCTTTGGTCAAAATTCTCCTTCTTCTTTATATGTAGGTCAGCATGCTCCTTCTTCTTCTTTATATGTAGGTCAGCATGCTCCTTCTTCTTCTTTATATGTAGGTAAGCATGCTCCTTCTTCTTCTTTATATGTAGGTCAGCACGCTCCTTCAGATGTGATTTTAAAAAAAGTTAAACCACATCCTTCATGTCAGCACTTTATGTGAATTCTGTGTTCATTCAACGGCACTTTCAGTTAACACTTTCTGTCCATTGATTCTTACCGTCGTGAAGAGAAATTGCTGCCCATAGATCTCATACTGCTCATATATGAACTAAGAGTACTTGAACTGCTTTCTCTTCGACTGGTGGGTAGTAGAGTATTTGAAGAATCAAGCCCTAATACAACATTTGAAAAAAAAAAACAAATCACATTTCTTAGCCTATCTCATTAAATATGGCTGAAATATACCTCTAAAGCAACTCCCTCCCCACCCTAATAAAAAATCCCCACAAAAACAAACTGTTTCTAAAATCTTAAATGCATGTGACAGTGAAAAAACTGAGAGACACTGGGAGAATATGCTTCAGAAGCCAATTATTCATCCAACAAAAAATAAATTTCGTTATTTTGTTATATCTCTGATCATCTTATATACTTTTATTTTTATTTTGTACAAAAAAATTTATGAGACTTCAATTTCTAGTTTGGAAAACTAAATAAAAATGCGTCTTTGAATATCATGCAGTTCTTAAGAACAAAACTGAACAAAAGCAACTGTAAGTAATTTATTACAAGGAAAAGGAACAGTTTGTTTTATTTCGTTTTCTCAGTCATCAGTTGCTGCACTCAGTGATATACAAAGCAGAAGCTCAAATCACCTTTAGACTTGTTCTGAGTGCATGGCTGATCATCCTGAACTAATTAACCACAACTTACAAACTTTCTGACTGTCTCCCATTCCGCTGCCAGTAGCTTGCCCTTGGTGTGGGCTCACTTTTGCCTGAGATCCCCACTGGGGCAGTTTACTGACTGCCATTTGAATGAGACGACCATCTAAATGATTGGATCCATCTGCAAATACAGAACAAGCTGAACAATGTTTTGCACTGCTGCATAAGTAGGACTATAATCACTGTTTTCATGGAAAGGCCAGTTTACAGAAAAAAAGTTGTATATCCTGCTTTAGTTCCTTTGTCATGTACTTTCACCCATGGTCAAACACTCTCCAAAAGTAAATAATTAATTCCTTTTTATAGAACCCAACAACATACATGCCAGTTAAAAACTTACGAAAAACAGTGAAACATTTTGTTTCCACGTAGCAAAAACAAAATCTACATGTATATAACATGTGCACACACATTCAGAGCAATGAACTCACTTGGTATATGAGGTAGAGAAGGTATAGATCCAATTTTTGAATTAATTCGGCACTTAAGTTGGTTCTGCAAAACCTGACCCACATTAATCCGATTTCTTCTTGTCAGTAACACACCAGATCCCGGAACCTGAAACCAAAGATCAGGTCACTCTCTGATTACTTATTAAAGTTTCTTCTCACAAAATACATTCCAACTCTTAAATGGTTCTGGACATCTATCCAAGGAAGTAATTACACAAACTTACTGTACTTTGACATTTTGCCAAGGCTCTTCTGCCAAAGAGTCTATTAGTTCATATCAAAAAGCTAAAAAAATATCCTCCATGAAAGAATTTGAAACCCCTCAGCAAATTAAACATTTGTCATTATCAGTTCACATAAGATGGATCTAGGAATATCTGCGCTGAACATTTTACTCTTTTTTTTTTTTTTTACTAATTATGCACACCGTGAATTATCTCAAATGTTCTTTTAATGCTTTTCCTGTTTATGTAAGATGCAACATATACCTAGATGGCCTTAGAAACAAATCAGTAGGTTCTCAGAGATGTTGCAGAATACCAAAAACTCAATAAAATCATGCAGAATAGCAGTCAAAATTCCTGGACATTTCATAAGAAGTCAGGTGCTATAGTCACTGGAAAACTGAAAGGAATAGAAAAGTACTCAGAAATATATGACCGACTAAGTGGTGAGGGAAAAGAAAAGCAACTTGCTAAAAATACTATGGACTATTCAAAAATGAAAATTGTGATCATCAGTGTCTATTGGTCTGACACATATTGAAAGAATTTTGTGATGTTTATCCAAACTTTTCTCTTCCTTTCATCAGATATTCATTCTTTAATCATGTAACAATCTATGGGACCCCCTGGGAACAACTGTGTTAAGAGTGGTGCTGTGCTGTGCTGTGCAGTACCGTGCTGTGTAGTACCGTGCTGTGCTCTGTTGCTTTACTATGCTGAAAACATGCAATCATAAGTGTGGGAAGTAGTTGCAAGACACCTTTTACTGATATATGCGACATTGCCGTAGCCATGGTGGCATTTATACCCAGAAGAACTGAAACATATGACGGGTGATTGATAAGTTCTCCGCATAAGGTACAACAGATTATTTGTTTACAACTTTTTTGGGTTATTTCTCAACATAGTCCCTTTGCAAGTTTATGAACTTAGTCCATTGATCCTGGAGCATACAGATCCCTTCTTTGTAAAAGTCAGCATCTTGTGCCAGTAGATAGTGGTCTACAGCATGAATGATGTCATCATCTAAAGCAAATTTGTGACCACTGAGCTCCTTTTTGAGTTTGGTAAACAGGTAACAGTCTGAAGGGGCCAAATCTGGGGAATAAGGAGGATGTTCAAGAAGCTGTAAGCCGCATTCATGAATGGCAGCCATTGCCACCGCTGACTCATGAACTGGAGCATTGTCCTGATGAAAGATGACGCCTCTTGTCAATTTCCCTTAACACTTTTCCTTCAATTTGATCCGCAGTTGCTTCACAAGATTAGCTAATAGGCTCCAGTGACCATTCTGCCCTTTTGAAGATCATCTACCAATAGCACACCTTCTGAGTCCCAAAAGATGGAAGCCGTCACTTTGCATGCAGACAGAACCACCCTTGTTTTCTTTGGAGGTGGGGATCTATGATGTTTCCACTGATTTGACTGTTCTCTGGTTTCTGGTTGAAAATGATGAACCCAAGTCTCATCCATAGTCACAAATTGCTGAAGAAACTTTTCAGGATCTGCAGAAAAATGGCCAAGATTGTCTCTTGACATGTTGAGACGCTGTCATTTGTGATCAGCTCAAGAAATTTCAGGACCCATCGAGCAGAGACCTTTGTCATTTGAAGATCACTGTGAATAATGGCATGAACACATTCCTGGGAGATGCCCAAATCAGTAGCAATGTACAGCTCAGTTAGTCGTCGATCCTCCATTATCATGTCATGGATTCTGCCAGTGGTTTCATCGGTGGTTACTGTTCTTGGTCTTCTTGGACAGGGATCATCTTCCAGACTCTCCCTTCCATGTCTGAATTGTGCTGCCCATTTCTTCACTGTGCTGTAAGAAAGAGCATTCTTCCCCAGAGTCTCTACCATATCCTTATGGATCTCCTTCGATGATAAGCCCTTGATGCAGAGGTAGCGAATGATTGCTCAATGAGAAATTTTATCCATTTTCTCAATTTCTGCCACCCCTTACCACTTCAGTAGCCTGCAAAAAAAAATTGGTTGAAGTTAATTCTTGAAACTTGGTGTTTAACCTTACATTAACCTAATGTACAAATGCACCTAATATCAACTGTGCATTTCAAGTATTTGTACCTTATGTTGAGAACTTATCAATCACCCCTCGTAAGTCCAAAGTGTTCTTGGCATGCTGAGGGACTGAATGGCTGCAAGGAGCGCAGTCACTAACGTCAAGGTGCAATGATGCAAGTGTGGCAGAATCGGGCAGGTAGTTAAGCCTCTTCTCTGGCATGAGGGCTCCGCCAGAAAGACCATTTAGTTCTGTTTATGCAGTACAATATTGCCATGTAATGAAAGAAATGATAATGAAAAGATGCTGGGTAAGGATAGGACATACACTTTGAAAGCCTAGTACAAACATAAACAGACAGGCTGTCACCTGGAATCCCCAGAGAGATAGGAAACAAGGAAGACCTAGAAACACCTGGCAAAGGAGTCTTGAAGCAGAGATAAAGATCGACTACACCTGGAGATAGATAGAAGAAACAGCCCAGGACAGAAATAAATGGAGAGCTCTTGCTGATGGCCCATGCCCCAGACAGGGGTAAAGAAAGTGAGATGAAGGAATTTATTTTAGGATCCTGTGATGTTTCTGCTTATTCACCCATACATAGGTCCCGCTTAGGTAAGATAATCAAGACTCTACTGTACCATCTTTTCTGTATGTTAAATTAACCTTTCAGTTAGCATACTGATGTATATAAGATTCATGTTGATTAATGTAACAATTAATGTAATCTTATAAATAACATAATTTTATAATCTAGTTCAATGATTCATCCCAAAGTCAACAAAATTACCTCCACTTCTCTGAATTCTGGAATAATGAATTCCTCATCCTCCACATCGATGTTAACAAGGCCTCCTCCTCCAGGATTGATCTGCTCATCTATAAGGTGACCCTGTCCTGGTCCTAAGCTATATGTAACATTGACCTCAGGGCTGCTGTCAGGTGAGGGTTGTGACTGAGATGATGGAGCAGACCCAATGGTGTCCTGAAATCAAATATAAAATAAAAGATGTAAAGACTTCATGTTCAGAGATGTAACAACTTAGTATTTGACCAAATGATGATGAAATTTGAATTTCATATTCAAAAGAAAATTTCAATTGTAATATTTTGAATCTCTCTCTCTCTCTCTCTCTCCCTCTCTGAACCTTTAGGTGACCAAGAATTATGGGGCCTACACAAGTGTTTTTCCACAAATGTCTGTCTTTCACATTTTTTTCCCTGCTCTTGCCCTCTGTAAGAAGGGGCATTCTGTTCATTCAAAATCCTCTCTGTTGTTCTTCTCCACATCTCCTTTGGTCTACCATTACTCCTATTTACCGGAGGTGTCCATCTCAGTGCTATTTTTGGTAGTGAGGCATCAGTCATCTGGAGCACATTTCTCAACCATCACCAGCGTCCTTCCTCAATAATCGAAGTCAATGGCTTCATCTGCATTTTCACCAGCAAGGTGTTGTTTCTTATGGTATTTTGCCAAAATATTCTTCTATGTAAAGATTTAGTCTGGAAGGAATTCAGCGTGTTTTCTACAGTTTTGGTGGTTTTCCAGCATTCACTTCCTTAGAGTAGCACAAACTAGAAATTTGTAATTTAAAGATTTTTGCAGCACTACAAGCCAGACATATTTTCACAAAAGTACTATTCATATTTAAGTTCACACTTGATGACCAAGAGAATAAAATATTCATCTTTTTTCATAAACCAAATACTTAAAGACTTACTATGTCTCTAATAATAATAAATGAAATACAATATAATGCAAAGACGATCAGACAATTTTTTGACCAGTGAATACATAGCACTGACAGTATATGAAATCCATCATTTGCAGTAATGCCATCTACAGGTTCAATAGCTTCTCTAAACATTACTCACAGGCGTGATCTTCTTTTTCTTTGAGCACATTTTCTGTCTATATCTGCAGTCCCTGTCTCTTGTATAAATTTCAATGTTTTTTTTGCAGTTCATGTGTGGAACTGTAGAGCTTATCTTCTTTGGTGGTATCACTGGGCCAGTAACTGCTTCACAATGTCTCATAGTTGGTGCAGTTCTGGAGGATATGTTTCACAGTTTGGAGCACCTGGGCACATGTACAAAGATTAGTAGTACCAACCTTAAACTTTGTATACATATGACTTTGGAGTCAGCTGTGTCCTGTTCGGAGACGGAAAATGGTGACTTGTTCCTTTATGTTTAGCATGTGATAGTCATCATGTGGTGGTGTTTGTGACTTCCTGTAGGTTATTATCATGTTTTTCTGATTATAGGTGATTGGTATATCAGATTGCTCCATTTCAGTGCCCTCTTTGGCCAGACGGTAAGCTTTATCTTTTCCTGGTATCCCATAGTGGGATGGAATCCAATGCAAGATAACTGACTCACAGGTGTGATAAAATGGTATGATACTGCTAGCTTGGAGAGTAGTCACAAAGAAATAACCTATACTATTACTGCTAATTATTTATCAGCAATTATTATCTTACATCCTTCCCGTGACGTGAAACGTCACATAGTGCTCGCATAGTAGTTTGCCAAATTTTCTTGTTTTCAGCAAGCTTTTCAACCTCATTGAGGGATTTTATGCCTACTAATTTGGCCTCTCTTAACGATGTCCTCTTACGAGTTTCTTGTGGTTGATCTCTTTTTCTTCAGCCTGTTGTGTTCCACTTGATAGCTTGTTTTGGGATTTTCTGACTGTTTATACTCATCATGTGACCAATATACGTCCATCTCCTTTCTCTGACCACCCATGAGACAGTTTGTTGTTCACTCACCTGCCTTATCTGTGCATTGTTCTTTAATTCGTTCCACTTTATACCAAGTATTTTCCTTAGGAATTTGTTTTCAGAAGAGTTCAATTTGTTGTCTATTTCTTTGGTTGTTTTCCTGCTTTCACATGCAATTATTATAACGAATCTGAAAAAAAAAATTAATGCAGACCTGTGAATGACGGCCACTGGTAGACACTTGAACCATCGATGCTGAAACTCTGACACCTTCTTCAGTTCTTCCATTGGCATCACAAGATTCATGGTCCTGCAGAAATGTGAAAAAAATCTGGCACTGAATTTTAAGTCATAAGTAGACATGATAAGGCTGAGAAAAAGTATAAAAATCCCTGCTATTTAGGATCTAATTGTAATTGTTGCCATGAAGATCTTGGCAGATGATAATGTGATGAAGATCTTGTGAAGATATTATAAATCTGTTGGGGAGTGTGTTATATCAGTTTTCTTATAGTCTAAAACAAAGGTGTAGATGCTCTCTGATTTGGTCAGTCAGTCATTTGCATGTCCCTTGTGGAACTTTGCCTCCCTACCAGCTCTCCTGTAGGTCTCTCAGTTGTCAGCAAGATGCCCTACTGCTGATGCATCCATTCACAGATTACCAACGATGTCTTGCAGCCATCTTCGCCTTGGTCTTTCTTTCTTTTCCCCCATTATGTACCATTCATTATGGTCTTCTCTAAATTATCATGACATTTAATATGTCCAAAATATTTAAGTTTTCTCTCTTTAATCCTATTTACTACCCAGCCTTCTTCAATATTAAGTTCTTGTAGTATGGATATATTTGTTCTTTTTTGTGTCCATGATATCTGAAGAACTCTTCTCTGATTTGGTGGGACACATATTTAATAGGAAACAATGAAGGTTTCATACAGTCAAAAAAAGTAACAGAAAACAGTGTTGTATGGTTAGACCTAAAAAAAAATCGCAGTCAACGCACTTTTAGATGTGAGACAAAGAAAAATTACAAGAGAATAAGTTGGGACTTGAACCACAGACTTTGGCCTTCAGTAGGACGAGCAGCCATCTAGCATGAGAGAACAATACATTATAAGGGGTTGCAAGTTTATTAATGTGCTGTTCTCTCATGGCTAGACGGCTACTTGTCCTACCGGAGTCCAGGGTTCAAGTCCTAGATTGATCTCTCCTGTTACTTTACTTTCTGACCTGGTAGATCAGTGACTCACAGCTAGCATCCTTGCATCAGAGCTGGCAGATCACAGCTGACCAAGACCCTTTCCTATCTCTCAGCTGGCACCCTCCTCCCCCCCCCCCAAAAAAAAAGAGTGCTCTACTTTGTAGAGATATGAGCTTTTAAAATAAGTTGTACAGGCATAAGGCTGAAACAAATTTAAAATACTTATACTGTTGATTGGTCATATTTCATTCTTTGCAGGTGTATATGTAATACACCATGTTCTGACATCACAAAAAGTGCCTCAGAATGAAATAGCGAGCCACTTACAAGTCAGCACTAAAGATGGTCTTCATGTATATATGTTGATATAATGACATCACAGGCAGCGCTAATCATAAAGCCTTGAAATGAGAAAAGAAAAGTTCTTAACTTTGAACATCTGGTAAAAATTTATACAGATGAGGGTGGCAAGCTGGAAAACTTTTCTTTACGCTAGTGATCAAGTCCATCAATGCCTTTTTGCAAGGACATGACTAATTTATTCTACAGTATTTAAAAACAGTTTCTCAAATTCTTAAAAAAAAAAACCAAATAAATATATATGTAATTTGCATGTCCCTTGTGGAACTTTGCCTTCCTAACAGCTTTCCTGTAGGCCTCTCAGCTGTAAGCAAGATGCCCTGCTGCTGATGCATCCATTCGCAGATCATCAATGATGTCTTGCAGCCATCTTCACCTTGGTCTTCCTCTCTTTCTTTTCCCTATTATGTACCCCTCCAATATTGTCTTCTCTATATATTATCATGACGTTTAATGTGTCCAATATATTTAAGTTTTCTCTGTTTAATCTTCCTTACTAGCCAACCTTCTTCAATATTAAGTTCTTGTAGCATGGATATATTTGTTCTTTTTTGTGTCCATGGTATCTGAAGGACTCTTCTGTAGTATCTACATTCAAAGACATTTATGTGTTTCAGCTATTTTGTTAAGTGTCCAGGTCTCACAGGCATATGTTGTGGTGGGAAAGTTGCATGCCCTTAAAAATATGATTTTTGTAGTTCTGTCTGTTTCTCTCCACAGCTTCTTTAGTTGTTTTATTTTTTGAAGAGCGATAGATGTCCTCCTTTTAATATCGCTCATTGTATCTCCATTATTACTTAGTAATGATTCAAGATATTCAAAACTCTCCACCTCTTCCAATTTTTCCTCATTGATATATATTTCAGCTCCCTTATTTGTTTTGTCAGTTGTCATCAATTTAGTTTCTTTGCATTAAGATAAAGGTTTTGCTCTTCGCTGTTCTTACAGACTGACATAATTAGTTTTTCCATTCCTTTTTTGTGTTGTGGACACTATGTAATCAGCATATCTAATCTGTGGTATTTCATAACCTCCAATTGTTATGGCATAGTAATATTCTTTGTCTACATCTTCTCTAACATTCCTCATTATATTTTCAGTATACAAGTTAAATAAAATGGAAAATATCAAACTATAAAACAAGGGGTGCGACAAGGATGTGTACTATCTCCAGACTTTTTTTTCTCTGTACAGCGAGAATATTCTAAGAATGATCATCATAGAACCAGGCATAAAAATTGGAGGATACAATATTAACAACCTTCAGTATGCTGACAACACAGTACTGATAGCTGAGAACCAACAAGACCTGCAAAATCTCTTGGATAAAGTCACTGAAGGAAGTGAATAGAAAGGCCTTACTTTAAACATCAAAAAGACAGAGACTATGGTTATATCTAAGAAACAGAATCCACCAACATGCAGTATAAAATTAAACAGAATTATCCTAAAGCAGATGCAGATATTCAAATACCTTGGAGCAGTAATAACTTCAGATGGGAAATGCAGAACAGAATTAGGAACAGAACAGGCCAAGCAAAGACTGCATTTCAGAGAATGAGAAACATATTATGCAACACATCCTTATCATTGAGTGTTAGAAAACGAGTCCTAAAATGCTATATTGAACCTATCTTGTTATGTGGAAGTGAATCATGGACAACAGGCAAGTCTGCACAAAAATCATTGGAAGCAGCAGAAATGTGGTTTATTAGAAGAATGTTGTGAATCCCCTGGATAGCAAAAATAACTAATGAAGAATGTATGAGAAAAGCTGGAGAGACAAAAAATCTTGTAAAATAAAATAAGATTGAGACAATGTACTTTCATAGGACATGCAGTGAGAAGTGGGAGAATTAAAAATATTATAACAACAGGAAAAATAGAAGGAAGAAGATCCAGAGGAAGATGAAGAGAAATGATACTGGACAATCTGATGAGATGGTGTGAGAGGAAATCACCAGCTGAGATGATGGCCTGCATGAAGGATCGTGTACTCTGTAGAAGCATAAAAGCCAACGCCAGTCGGCACAACACCTGATGATGATACAAGTTAAATAAGTAAGGTGACGGTATGCAACCCTGATGGACCCCTGGTTTATGTCAAAACCAAGTTGTTGTTTCATCATTTATTCTCACTGCTGTCTAGATACAGCAGTGATATTAACTGTATCAAATGTTTTGGAAATCCCATTTTATTTCCCAAAGTTTATGGTGTTGTGCACAATCGAATGCCTTTGAATAGTCTATAAAAGATAAATATAGATTCACATTAAATTCTCTGCATTTCTCTATTATTAATCCTATGTTGAAAATATGACCTCTTGTTCCTCTTCCTTGTCTAAAACTAGCTTGGACCATATTGATTTATCCTTCTATTTTATTTTAAAGTCTACCCATTATGATTTTTAACAGAATTTTACTGGCATGTCTAATCAGGGCAACATTTCTATAGTTTGTGCATAATGTACTATCTTCAATTCTGTACACATTTTCATCTGCATTCAGCTTTCTTACCCCATCTGGCTCTTCTTTCTTGATCTGGCAGCTGCCATCTCCCTTGTGCTTCTTGTTAGCATAAAAATCAGCTCCGTGTACTGTCTTCACATGCTTGCGAAGAGAACTAGGGTCTGTGTATCTTTTGGTACAGCCAACAGCTTTACATACATAAGGTTTCTGTTAAAAAAAGAAAAAAATACAACACAACGCTTATATATTTATATGCAAAACAGGGGTTTTTTTTATTATCACATGCGAACAAAAGTCGAAGTCTCCTACATGCAAATTCAGCATCATCAGTCTACCGCCCCAATTATCTTCCAACTGATTTTGCTGGTTGCTTTTTACTAGGCTTTTGATAATTTAAACCAGTTACCGTAACTGATGGCCTCCATAAGTTTTGGTTTTTCCTCATATTTAATAAGTAATCTACTGGCAACTACTGGTGAACGCTATCACTATCTCATATTTCTTCAGTCTTTCAGAGTCTGGGAATGCGAGATAATTTTTAAAAAAAAAAATTTGACCACTTCTGACATACATGCTCAAAAAGGTCTAATGTACATGCTCAAAAAGGTCTAACATTCCCGATCTAGTTTGCTCAACATAAATCAATCTACAGGGTGTCATGAAAAAACACAAGATGCAAACACTTACTGCATTGGAGTGAGTTCGATTTTGGTGTTTAGCCCTGTCAGATGCATTACTGAATGCCTTAGTGCACCCTGGAAACTCACACATGTATGGTTTTTCTCCAGTGTGGGACCTCAGATGAGTTTTAAGGTTCTCCAAGCGACTGTATGCCTTGGTGCAGCCTTCAAACTGAATATATACAGTCAGTTATGTCATCATAACAGCTACAGAAAACAACTGACCTGTTTCTTTGAAAAAAAAATTTTTTTAAACTATATACTCTAGAAAGGGAGGCAAACCTATGCCAAAAGTGACATGCATATCATAAGGAAGTTAAAAAAAAAAAAGCACTTTGGCATATGCCCTCAAAAACGTTTTGCCACTCTTAGTCTAAGAGTAAGCAATTTTTGGACCATTCAGTGTCAAGAGACTATTGGAACCAATAGCTTTTTGTTCCTATGCCCAACACAATGAATGAAGCAGGAAAGTAGTAGTTTTTGTTGCCTTTCCTATGTCTAGGGACACACTAGGACTTTAGTCTAATGCCAGACTTTCCTGTGGTCCACTACAATGGAATTCATATAATATTTTTGAAAGTTTCACCAACATACTGTAATATATATATATATATATATATATATATATATATATATATAAACAATCTGTCAAACTTCACAATATGCAAATACTGTCCAGTTAAAAAAATATTGAAAAAAAGTATGTCCCATTTAACTACTGGAAATATATCTGATACTCCTCTCTACTAGAAATGACAATTTTTCTTTACAATGTTTCTGTGTAGATACTATCTAAAAAAATGTGTATCCAGTTTTGCTGAGCAAACAGAATTTTCAAGGCAAAGTATGTCCACATGCTAGGCAATGTTGTAATATATTTAAATGATCACATAATTTATAATTTACAATTATAATTTGTAATGATAAAAATAAAGGCCACTTACAGTGCATCTGTGTGGCTTCTCACCAGTGTGTCTTCGCATGTGTACAACCAACATATACTGGGCTTTGAATGGTTTCTCTTCCCTGCTGCAGTCCTGCCACCTACAGATAAATGACTTTTTGTTGGACTGGATGTGATCCTGGTTTATATGCTGGGGATACAGGAATTTATCATAGGATCAGTACTACAACAACTCTCACAGTATGAAATTATGATCACACAGAATGCTTGTCACAGTGCACAGAATATAAAGAGTACATATGAATATGTTTGCACCAGCACACCAAAACTAGTCAAGACCCTATCATTACCTTCACATGGTGCTCTTCCTAAACATGTCTCATTCTGTATTAATACACCCTGGTCAAATGGGCATGGATCAATGTATTTCTTGTAGAAGAGTGGCCTGGCTTTTTAGGATTTTAGTTTCACTTTGGAAAATAGGAAATGCATAACCCCAGTCCACTCACCCTCTCTCCACCAATCCAAATTTTCAACATCAACAACTAACAGTTTCAGACATGTAACCAGAGGGAGATCATGTAACAACAAAAGCAACAACAATTTTTCTTATCTAGATCTTTGAAGCTGAGAAAATCTGTACATAACAACACATGAAACTAAGGGAACATAACACATTAAACTTTTGGAATTGAAAAATATGAAACTGACAATTCATCAAATCAATAATAAAAAAAAGATAATTTATGAAAATCAATAATAAAAAAAAAAACCAAATAATTTAGCAAAATTAATAACAGACAGCAATTCATTTTTCAAAATCAGTGTATCCTCACAAGCACCAGCACTAATAAAACTCCAGGTAACTTGTCTTAAAATGTCATAAATTTTGGTCAAAATTGTAAGTAGTAAATGTGCAATAAGTTTTATCAGTTGTCCAAATCTAAATTGCAGATTATCAAACAATTCTTCTGCAAACAAAGATTATGACATTTCTGCTGAGAAATTCTGCAAAGGCTGTTGAATCTCAAGCCATGAGGACTAATAAAAAACTGGATATTGGAAACTGCAGTCAACATGAAATCAAGGAGGCAGAAAATCATGTGAAAATTCTCACAAATTTTGCAGGGCATTTCTTTTAAAAATTAAAATGGATAACTTCTTCTGTTAAGTCTTGACATATTATGAGTAAAGTAAAATTTATAACAACAAAAGTTTCAAATGCAAAGAAAGATTGCTGCTGATTATTGTTAAATATTTTCAACATATTCAAAGACTACTACTTTTACTAATTTGCCCTCACATTCAACTATTCACTTTCCCCCTCATACTTACTACAATGACCACTACATAAAGTCTTCACTTTCTGCTGTGAGATCAGCTAATAAATAAAATATGCTTTAATAAAGCGAGAGTGAAGATGTTGCCTGATTTAGCAGTCAGTGACTCATAGCTAACATGCCAGCAGCAGGATTGATGAACCATAGCTGAGAAAGACCCTGTTCCATCTCTCCATTGGCACTCCCAGTAACAGGTCTATCCCAGCTACAAGGGCAGAAATCATCAAAGTCCTGATGGCAGTGGAGTCTGCTAAAGAAATATTTCACACTTTTTTTTTTAGCTCTACTCAGACTGAAAAAATAGCTAATGTAACGCCCTTCCAGTCTGACATGATGCTGTGCCGCAACACATTCATTGCATCAGCAGTAAAGAACATCATGTTCGTCTCAGAGAGAGGAAAAAGAAGACAATCAATATAACCAAAACAAAAAAAAAGTGATCTGGACCAATCAAAAGTCTGTCAATAAATCTGATTGGAAAATATGAGTATGAAATAAATCAGAAGTCTGACTGCATGCAAATGGTTGTCACAGAGTTATGCCTCTTTGCATTAATGCCAAAGTGATTGTGATATAAGGCTGTAATAATTAATATACTGGTGTTTTCATGTAAAACTGTGTGGGACTGATATGTGGCCACTTACTTTCACTAGCTCCTCTTGTGACTCAAACTCTCTGCTGCAATCAAGCCAGTGACAGTTGGTCTCAATAAAATCTGGCTCTCCTTCCTGAGGTATGTGGCTTCCTCTTTCTCCAAAATTGTCATCATCATCATCATCTTCAACTAAAACTAGGTAAGATTAAAAAAAAAAAATGAGCATTTAAACACTTAATTATATACATGTGTGTAATGTAATGTATTCATTATTCATTATGAACTGTGCCAAATGGTGTTGTGGTCATGTTTCTGCATCTTATGCAGCTGTTAGTGTTTCTAATCAATTTAATTGCTGTTCTTTTCCCAAAACATTTGCTCTGCTTATTCAGACATTTTTCTCTTGGCCTTCTGCTCCCTCCTCTTTTTTTCTTTTTTTTTTTTTCCATGATGTTTCCAGTCTTTACAAAGTTCTCTGCCTTCTGCACAACACGTCCAAAATATTCTGACTTTCTTATATTTTAACTAGTTTTCATCACTCTGCCACTTCTTTCAGGACTTTCTCATTTGTTTGTGGTTTTGTGTCTGTTCAGATTATCTTCCTCCAGAACCACAACTGTTGCTTTTAATTTCTATTTAATTTCTATCATTAATATATATATCTTATCTTATATCCTTCCTGTGCCGTTAAACGTCACATAGGGCTCGCAAAGTAGTTCGCCAATTTTTCCTGTCTTCGGCGAGTCTTTCAACCTCATCAAAGGATTTTATGCCTGTTAATTTGGCTTCTCTTAATAATGTCCTCTTCAGAGTTTCACGCGGTCTGCCTCTTTTTCTTCAGCCTGTTGTGTTCCACTTGATAGCTTGTTTTGGGATTCTCTGATCATTTCTTCTCATCAAGTGACCAACATATGTCCATCTCCTTTTCCTGATCACCCATGAGACTGGTTGTTGTATATATATATATATACGAGGGGAGTTAAAAAAGTAACGCACCATATCGTTAATTTTGCACACTTTAAATATGGCATGTGCCGATTGTGTGAATGAAATTGCACAGCAACCGGCCAAAGAATATGGCTGCCCTAACTGTTGAAATGGAGTGTGTTAGCAACTTGCGGTATAATCAGTGAATTGTGATAGAATTTCTCGTTGCAGAGAAGGAAACTGTTGCGAATATTCAAAAGTGTCTGTGTGATGTGTATGGAAGTTTTGCAGTCGACAGGAGCACAGTTAGTCACTGGGTTCAGAGAATCAAAGAATCAATAAGTGGAGATATGGAGTTGCATGAACGACCGCATTGTGGACGTCCTGCCACAGCCAACAAGACAGAAATGTTGAAATGCGCTGAGGGCATTATTCTTACTGATAGGTATATCACTACTCAACAATTGGTCTTAAAGCTGTCAGTCAGCAATGGTAGTGCAAATGCAGTTATAAAAGCTCTCAGATTTTATAAGGTTTGCACAAGATGGGTTCCTCGAAGTCTCACAAATGACCATCGATTGCAAAGGAAAGCAATTTCTTCTGAATTGTTGGAGCGTTTCAATGCTGAGGAAGAGATCTTTTTGGCTAAGATCATAACAGGTGACAATCTGGGCACATCATTTTGAACCTGAGAGAAAAAGACAGTCAATGGAGTGGTATCATCCGCAATCACCACGAAGAAATTCAAGATAATGCCTTCAGCTGGAAAGGTCATGATCACTGTCTTTTGGGACATTGAAAGTATGATTCTTGTGAATGTTATGCCAAGAGGAGAGACAATCATTTCGCAAGCTTACATTAAGACACTGAAAAAGCTCAATCAATCTTTTCGCAGAGTTCGGCCGCACAAGAATCCAGCAGACCTGCTTCTCCTTCACGACAATGCATGGCCTCACACAAGTCTGGCAACATGGGAAGCTATCACCAAATTGGGTTGGACTATACTACCCCATCCACCCTATAGTCCCGATTTGGCACCCTCTGATTTCCATCTGTTTGGTCCACTTAAAGATGCACTCCAAGGGGTAAGATTTGAAGATGACGAAGGAGTGATTCATGCAATGGAGAAATGGCTACATAATCAAGAGAAAATCTGGTACGGGCTAGGAATATGTGTTCTTGTTTCATTCTGGCATAAAGCTGTACAAGTTGATGGGGATTATGTTAAATAATATCGATGTTTACATGACATATCCATGTATATTTGTGTATAAATTTCATGCTTTTTGAATAAACAGCTTCTGAGAAAAATGATGTGGTGCATTACTTTCTGAATGCCCGTCGTGTATATATATATATATATATATATATATATATATCTACAATGATGATAAGTTAACCAATTTCTAATGAACTCAGACCTGGATGTAAGCTCCCCATCTCCTTTTTCACTTTGATCTTCTGCATCTCCCCTGCATTGTCCATGGTACTGCTCACTATACTGCTGGAGCCTGGTTCTTTGGTCGTAGTAGAAATCTGTGCCTGAAATAAGATAAACCATCACACTGCTGTGAAAGAAAAGCTGCCTTATCATGGATCGAAAACTTGCTAGCCAGAAGTAAGAACTAAAAGCTATATTGATGATCCAGACAGCTAGGAATAGTACCAAGGGTTGCAACATGTGATCTGTAGCCAGACCAGTGGGTCAGTGGAATAATATGCAGTGGTGGTAAACATGGAAGAGTTATCATAATAACGAACAAATTTGGATAATTATATAATTTAACAAATTTGGATAATTATATAATTTAACTAAAACTGAACAGCCAACTAAATAACATTCTAATACTAAAGGCTGGAGATGCAATAAATATAACCAACTTTAAAAAAAAAAAAATGACCATTTTAGACAACCATACTCTAAATACAAGCATTTAAAAATGCAGAATGTCTACCCAACAAGCAAACCACACTGCAATAACTGTCAGTGAATGTTGGGGAAAATAAGACTACTGGAAGTTTAGTCCCACAAATATGGAACTTTGCTGGAGCCAACAAAAAGTTAATTTTTAAAAAAAAATTCAATTATGTTTCCAAAATAATGGAAATCAGACAGCTATTTATGTTGGAAAAAATGATAAACTGTTGGATACATTTCAATGACATACAACTACCTGGGGCTCAAACTTGGGCATGGTGTGGGTCACTTGGGGTGTTGGTGGCAGCATATGTCCCACTGGTGGAGGCTGTCGGCTCATCAGAGGATGCATATGTGGATAGAAGAGACTGGATGGGCCCATGCTTCCTGTTCTCAGATAAGGGTTTGATGGTAGAATCAAGTGGGCTGGACTCGCTGTACCTACTGAAGCTGCGAGAAACAAGAGTGAGAATATTATATCCTAACATGCATCACAAGAGACCCCCATTTGTGTATCCTTGTTCAGATAATAGCTACTGTGCTTCAGTCTTAGTTTTCAGTGTCTTTAAGAAGAGGAGTTTGTTTTTTTTTTTCCACAGTTGGTTTCCTAGTGGAATTACACAGTCCTGTCCTGAACAGAGGCATTTGCCTGTAATGTAAGGCACACTCACACCACAACACACAGCCTACATGAATGATGCAGTAAGTGATCATAGATATTCACACCAGGACACACAGCCTAAATGAATGATGTAGTGAATGATTGCAGATATTCACATCAGGACACACAGCTTTCATGAATGATGTAGTGAGTGATTGCAGATATTCACATCAGGACATGCAGCCTACATGAATGATGTAGTAAGTGGTCATAGATATTCACATCAGGACACACAGCCTACATGAATGGTGTAGTAAGTGATCATAGATATTCACACCAGGACACACAGCCTACATGAATGATGTTAGTAAGTGATCATAGATATTCACACCAGGACACACAGCCTACATGAATGATGTTAGTAAGTGATCATAGATATTCACTTGTAAATCAGGTTGCACACTGTGCCTGAGAATCTTGCAGTTTATGGACTTTACTAGATAGGCTTTCTGAAAAAATGTTCAGAATTTTATGAGTTTTTTTTTATAAAAACTGAACTGTACTAAAATGTTTTAAACTGGACAATATTGTTTATTACATGATACTGTGAGATATTTGGGGTAATTTTTATGATTTCTCATAACTGAATTATTGTATTTTGTTTAATCTAGTGAGGTTACATATATAATGGGACATCAGGGCTCATATGAAAGTTTACCAAATGCTGGAATATTGCTGCAGATGTAGTCTTTTAAGCTATACATCTGCAATAGGAATTAAGAGTAGTACACATTCCATTTTTTTCAAATATTTCTGGAATTTAAAAACATGATTACAAATTTTTAGTTTATCTGGCAAAAATGGCATTATGCTTCTTGTCACTTTTTTATGATCTTGTTTTGTGGATGATACAGAGAGAAAAATTGATTATTTAAATCAACATTGAACAATAAATCAGGTAAGACTTTCTTTTCTCAAACTGCTCCTTGACTACTGTGTAACTAAGGAAGAAAATGGTTAACTCTATTACTTCAACAATGGCGGTGTTGGAAGATTTTGTGCATCTATGTGAATCAGTGCTCAGTGAATCTTTTGGGAAAGTCTAAATAAGATGAAAAATGACACATTTCTAATTATTATTATATGCCATGTCACACAGCATTGGTGATCATGTGTGGTCCTTAGTGTTTTTGATTAATTCAGATGCTTTTCTTTTATCATGCCACTTGGTCAGTCCAATGACACATTTTTCTCTTGGCCTTCCTCTTTTCTTTTCACCTTGAAGTTTTCAGTCATTACTAGACAACTTCGTTTCCTCAGGACACGTCCAAGAGATTTTGACTATCTTCTTATCATTTTAACCAGTTTTCATTGTTCTGAAACTTCTTTTGAGGACTTATTTATTCGTTTTTTCTTTGTTTCTATGTTGCGTCTTTTTTTTTTTTTCAGGGCAGTATCCCTGTTCCTTTCAATGGCTTTGTCATCTTTTTGTTGACTGTCCACATTTCACTGCATATATCGGTTCTAAGGACTGCAAACGCGCCACAAACAGCCTCTGGCAGTCAAGTCCAGCTCCTGGCCTTCCCGTGGCAGAACTGTTTAAACTGACAGGAGAAGGGGCGAGGGCGAATATCTGGCGCCTGAAAACCAGTTACTTAGGGTAGATGAGTGGCACGTTTGGTAGCTCATCTGCCGCTGTTGGCGAGATCTTCAGCTGCCGTGCGTGGTGCGATGCTCCTCCCGGCCAATGAAGAAATTTGCAAATGAGGTTGCCGCGCAGCATCACTGCGGGAAAGGTGGTAGAAAGGATAAAGGGAAGCAAACAGTCAAATCACGGCACCTCTGGTCTGGAGGTCGGCCACGTCCTGAGTGCAGTCATATCGGGTGAAATGCATGAACCGGCTTGTCCCAGAGGTTAAGACACTGCTGGCGAGACTCTTCAAATGCAGCGCGTGGAGTGAAGCTCCTCCCGGTTAAGGAAGTAAATACGGAAAAGAAATAAAGATTGCTGTGTGGAGCCGATGGGAAAAGGTGGTGGAAAGTGAAGTTTAACCGGTATGTCCAGTAGTATCGCTACGAGAGCTATACCACGGCACCTCTGCTCTAGAGGCCGCCCACGTCCGAAATACACCTACACTGGTGAAATATGCCTAAACCAGCACACACCAGGGGTGGAACTTGATGGCTAGACATGTCATGCCACCTCCGCTCTAGAGGTCGGTAATGCCTGATAAACACCCATACTGGTGAATTTTGCCTAAGCCGGCTCATACCAGGGGTGAGTCTTGAAGGCTATGCATGTCACAGTACCTCTGTCCTAGAGGTCGGTCCCGTCCCAAACACGCCCATACTGAGATAATGCCTAAACCGGCTCAACCCAGGGGTAGAAGTCACTAGTGGCGAGGATTCGTCCTCCTGGACAAAAGCTCCATCCTGGTCACAACTAGGAAGGGTAGCGGCCACGACCGCAAAATGCTGAAGTCGGAGACACTGGACCAGGGAAGTCTAGATAGGCAATCACCTCTCACCTGGCGGGGATGTTTGCGTATCCTAATCACGCTGAGGTTTTCCGGTGAGAAAGTCCAACCCTGGACTGGATGGGCAACCACCTCTCACCCGGTGGTGATACACGGGTATCTCAAAACACGTCGAGGTTTTCCGGTGAGAAAGTCCAACTCTGGCCTGGGTGGGCTACCGCCTCTCACCCAGCGGGGATGCACTGATATCCTAAACATGTCGAGGTCTTCCGATGAGAAAGTCCAACCCTAGACTAAACTGGTGCAATGAAAACCACGGTGTCACGCAATCTCGCTTCCGAGACCCACCAAGAATACTGGCTAAAGCACTGTGATACTCTGAACCCCTTGTGGTCCTCTCGTGTGGTCTATTTTGGACCACACAGAGGACCACGGGACCTAACGAGGACCACAGGCGTGAATTCAGTAGGTTCACAGTGCGGTTTTTGGTGGTAGAAGTGAACGAAGAAAAAGAAGAAGAAGAAGAAGACTGCATATATCAATATTGGCTCTATATGGCACTGTTATACTCTTTTTCTCACTTTTAACGACATTTTCTTATTTGTTAGCATCTTCTTCATGTCATATGAAGCTATCTTTGCCTAATAACCTAATCTATATTTTAAGACTATGGAATAACCTCTTTTCCAGTTTTTTTGTACCAAAATTTCTCATCAAAATTAATCTGTCAGAACATGGAAATTAACCCAGGAGTGAAAGGGTTAAACTTCAGAGAGAAAGAATGGTCAAAAGTGAACAGTGAAAACTGAATCACATTCTTCAGAAGAATGAACAAGGAACAAGACAAAATGTCTAACATAATAAGGATGATCTAGCCATTTCTTAAAAATTTCATAACATTTTAGTTTCCCTCAAGTTATTTATTACCTAGAACCTGGATTTTAAATGCAGCATTTTCAGTTTTGTATTTATGCAGTTTTCATTCCCATAACTACAATAGCATTTTCAACATCTCTCTCCATTCTTATGGTCACAGATCTGTCATACTAACCTGCTGAGAGATGTCCATATGATCCACTGGCAGCACTTGAGCTACGAGAGCTGTGCTGCAAGAATGATGCGAGCTGAAGTGATCCTTCAGAGCTGCGGGTTAAACTCTGTATGTCGAGATAATCAGAGATAGGAGAATGTGACAGTGCTCTCTTTCGGCTCTTTCCTCCAATGATGCTTGTTCTGGGACTTGTCAGACGGGAACCTATGGGAAAAAAATATCATAGCCTTATCATGCCACACAGTAGCCTAGGGGTATGGTGTGTGTGCCTTATTATGCCACAAAGTAGCCTAGGGGTATGGTGTGTGTGTGCCTTATCATGCCACAAAGTAGCCTAGGGGTATGGTGTGTGTGCCTTATCATACCACAAAGAAGCCTAGGGGTATGGTGTGTGTGCCTTGTCATGCCAGATAGTAGCCTAGGGATATGGTGTGTGTGCCTTATCATGCCACAGAGTAGTCTAGGGATATGGTGTGTTTGCCTTAACATGTCACAAAGTAGCCTAGGGGTATGGTGTGTGTGTCTTATCATGCCACAAAGTAGCCTAGGGGTATGGCATGTGTGCTTTATCATGCTACAAAGTAGCCTGGGGGGTATGGTGTGTGTGCTTTATCATGCCACAAAGTAGCCTAGGGATATGGTGTGTTTGCCTTAACATGCCACAAAGTAGCCTAGGGGTATGGTGTGTGTGCCTACATTTTCCTCAGCTGTCAGCACAGTAGAGGGTGATGTAGTCAGCATCATGCCTGAACACCTTTAGCTCCCTAGCTCCAGAAGAAAACAGGAACTCACATTCATAAGCTGGGCGACAACAGCGCCTCCAACCAGGCTTGAACCACTGACCTCAGCAGGGACTAGTGCACTAACTACTGCGCCACTCAGGCACCCATGAAAAGCAAAGCATGAGGGGAAACTAACACAGCCATCAGCTCATGAATGGCTCATGAATGGCTTATGAATGGCTTATGAATGGCTTATGAATGGCTCATGAATGGCTCATGAATGGCTCATGAATGGCTTATGAATGGCTCATGAATAGCTCATGAATGGCTCATGAATGGCTTATGAATGGCTCATGAATGGCTTATGAATGACTCATGAATGGCTTATGAATGGCTCATGAATGGCTCATGAATGGCTTATGGCTACAGATTTTGCTATTAATCAGGACTTATAAGCTAACTTCATTTCTGCAGCCATCAAAACGACTCTAGACTTTCAAATGTTCTTTAGACAGATTCTTTTTTTTTATTAAAATTTTGTTTTGTTCATTTAAAAAAAAAGTTTAAATTACAAGAACTGTTTTAAAAAGTTCAGTCTATTTCAAATCTGAAGTTTAAATCAATTTCCAACCCCCCCCCCCCAACCCTTCCCACATCACCCACCCCCAGTAATATTTTTCAGTATGAAACTGTTGCACTTTAAAATTTGAGGCACGTGCTCTAGATTTTTCTTGATATACTTACTGTCTAAGGATCCTGGCAGAGTTATGCTTCCTGAACCAGGTGTGGGTGGGACATCTGAAAACAGGCTCCTCCCACAAGCAGATGGGGGATACTCCCCTAGAAACGGACTAGCACCTAATGGCAAACCTAGGTACAAGAAGGAAACAGTACATTCATAAACATTTATGATGTATGTTTTTTTAACGAACATTAAAATAATTTCTAACAATATCTAACAAGTTACTTTCCGAACTATGCCATTTTAGTACTTGATGGTTGGCGGGTCATGTGCTGAGAGAGTGCTGGTTATTCTATGGAGGCATATAATTACAAGCAAGTAAAATAATGAAACAGGTTTGAGGATAAAAGGTGAATTATAAACATATAAGGAACAATACTAAATATGAATTGAAAAACATCAACATAATTAATGAAGTTAAGAGATGAAGGGCAGAATATCAGACAGACATATGCCCCCAGTTGAAAATAAATTAACAATCCATTCAGTACAATCCTGTGTGTCTGGTCTTACAAGCTTCTCCATCTTTGAAGGCTTTCTTGTTCTACCTGACACCTTGAACTTGAACTTTAACAATTGCCAAGCTCCCCTACTGGCCTAGAGATGGTCCTCCTTCCACTCAGGACATTCCCATATGTGCTCATCCTTTAACCTCAGTGCTGTTCGTAGTGTGTGTTGAATGACAGTGTCAATGGCACGTTGACTGAACACAGCTCGATCTCTTCCACTAAGTTCTGAATGTCTGCCACTGCCCTCTTGCTTAGTCTTAGGTGATAGGTGCTCTACCTGACAAATCATGTGACACTACACTTAGTGAAGTGACAACACACTTGGCATAACAAAAACATTCTTGGCCTAGTGACAACACACTTGGCCTAGTAGCAACATGGTTCTTGTAGTGACAATAATTGAATTTCAGGTGAATTAAAAAACTTGTCAAAAATTATTAATGAAATTATTTAAAAAAAAACATAAATAGGAGTTTAAAAAAGGAAATACCAGACAGGCTTGCTGGACTAAATCTGCGGCTAGACAATGGATGATAGTAGTTCCGTTGTAATTGTTCATAATGAATCCTTGATGCCAGTTGTGTGACAGAGTTCTCACCAGACAGCATCGGGCTTCTCATGCTCAAAAATGAGATCTCAGAGTGGGCTGGGCTTGATGACAATCTGAAATAAAACTGCTGTTTAAAAACTATCTGAGAAATATCTTTGTGAATATTTTATGTCTTTCTTTAGTCAAGTTATCATATTTGCACACATAAGTGTATATGTCTTCATATCAAGTAATGTCAACATCACAAATGTTAGAAAACAGGAACCATCTATATCTATGTCAACATCACAAATGTTAGAAAACAGGAACCATCTATATCTATGTCAACATCACAAATGTTAGAAAACAGGAACCATCTATATCGACTTCTACTTTTTCCAAATGCTGAAATGATGGTCTTCTTTTTAATAACAAATAACGGCAATGGCAGATTGTCCTGCTTGTCTTTATTTCCTTGTATGTCTACAGGAAGACTGGATGACAGCCTGCCAGACAGCTTCAGGTCTACTATGATGAGGACCGTGCTGACGCACGTTGTTGTAACACAAATGTGCATCATTACAAACAGGCTTATATTTCTATTACTGAAAGACAGATACGGACTGTCTTTATAAATATGTATACTCTTATACAAAGAACCATTATTTAACCATTTATCTTATAATTATGTTTCTGTAATATACAGCAGTTAACCAGTTTATTCCTATACCTATTTGTCTGTCTGTCCCCTGTAAGAAACAGGTGATAGATCTATATTCTAAGAACATTTCCTAATTCCTTGGTGCTTGATATTTTTATTTAGGATGACACTGCAATCTCCCAAAATCTAAAATGAAAGTGATATCTCCCAACATCTAGAATGAAAGAGGAATCTCCCAATGATCTAAAATGAAGGTAGTGTCCCCAAAAGTCTAAAATGAAAGTAGTATTCCCCCAAAATCTAAAATGACCAAAATCTAGAAAAAAAACTGCTATTCACCAAAATCAAAGAAGAAACTGCTGTCCCACAAAATCAAGGAAGAAATTGCTGTCCCTCAAAATGTGGGAAGAAGCTTCTATCTCTCATAATCAAGGAAGAAACCACTATCTTTAAAAATCTTGGAGGAAACTGCTTTTTTTCAAAATGTGGGACAAAACTGCTATGTCAAAAATCAAAGAAGAAGCTGGTCTCAAAATCTAAGAAGAAACTGTTGTATCCCAAAGTCTAGGAAAGAAAATATGATCTCCCAGAATCTAGGGATCTCTCAGACTATTCTATGCATTTTATGACTCACAGACTAACAGACTTACTTACCCTGGAAGATGTTGACTGAAGGGAGAGGTTGGGGGCCAGTGATAGCGGCCTTCCAGTATGGAGGGGCTGATGGGCAGAGGCGTGTTTATGTGGTATGGATAGTGGGTGTATGCGTAAGGTAGACCTGGAGAATAACAAGATTGTAAAAACTCATAAACCACTCAAATATAATAATTTAAATTTTGCTATCACAATTTGTCTTTTGCATTAACTCTTGAAATGCACAAATATTACAAACTGTCATTGTCAAAAACCTTTTGACTGCTCAGATATCACAGTTTATTATTAACTCTAATATGAGGTTAAAGTTTCACATTTATACATCTTATGATTTTTCTTTAAGAAAAATCATATATTGGTGTGGGCTGATTTTTATATGAACAACTTTTTCCCCAAATGACAAATATGTGTTCTTTACTCTGGTGTGTTTAAGCTCACAAGAAAGATGTTCTTCTTCTTCTGAAGGTGCTCCTTTAAAACAATGCCAGGTACCACTCTACAGTAGGGCTGACATAAGTTTAGTGGAGACATTCTGCATTCAATATCCTTTACACTGAGGAGCAGTTCATTATCTGTTGCACTACTTCTGAGGTACAAGAAATCTTTATAATCGTGTATATGGTTAGGGGGTTTTGGGGGATAGTGTTGAAGGAGGTACGTATCATTTGTTAAAAGTATACAGTATACCAGGCATGGTCAAACATCTCTCACAATTAAACACCCATATTTGGGAGCTGCAGTTTGACAGTGCGAACAATGCTCATTAATTCACATTTTGTTTCAGTGTAGCCTTCTGCTTTTTCTTCTATGTTCGAAGTTGTTGGTCACATCAGATCCTGATCCCTGTCGACATGGCAAAGCCCGCAGTCCTCTCCAGATCCTGATAGGAGCACCGAAGCTTTTGCCCCCCAAGCTTGTGTCCTCTGGCCATGTCTCACGCCTCAGATCCGCATGGTTTGGGCACTCCTGAATGATGTGTTCTGGAGTCTGGACTCCACTGCCACGTGGACATTTGTCTGTGTGAGACGATGTAGGTGGCTCAGTAGCCTGCAGTGGCCTGTCCTTAGCTGGAAGAGCATAGTTTGCTGATGTCTTTGTAGTTGGTGTATTGGATCTGGTTTGTTGCTGCATTTCAGTTGTTTTTTCCATTCAGAAATGTGCCCATCAAAGGGTGCAGTATCTCTGCATATATGTGCTGCAGTCTTTCATTAGTTTTTCCAGAGCTTTTTTTCCAATGTGGAACGGTCTTTAATTACTTTTTTCCCAGAGATATTTTTCAATGTGGAACAGTCATTAGTTTTTCCAGGAACATTATACAGTGTGCAGCAGTCTTTAGACGGCCCTTTCTCGTAACATAACAGTATCGTCTTATTCTCTCCTCTTTCCTCGCCACTCGCATCGTTGTGTACAGTTAATTACCTTATAAATCCACATATGACATGAGCAAATATGAGCGTTAGAGGGCCCATGTAGTTTTCAGGGCCATGGTGGTCAAAATCCGAGGTCGCTATTAGAATGAGGGGAAAAGGGAGGTTAAAACAAAACAAAACAACAGAAGCAGAAACAATTATTAGTATTTCTCATAAACATAATAATTCGCAACTAAAAGAGACAGAAAATATCTATTGCAAAAAGACTGAAATAGCCACCGCAGAAGACTGAAATAGCCACTGCATAAGACTGAAATAGCCACTGCCAAAGACTGAAATAGCCACTTCAAAAGCCTGGCAACAGATGTTTGGTTAAGACCAGAGCTTTTGTTGCTGAAGCGTGCATGAAAGCCAGTAGCAGTTTATAAGATTTTCATTTCTTAGATGTTGACAAAAGGCTCGATCCTATTCAATGTTTGCATGTGTATATGAAGAGCCATATGATGTGTCCCGGCACTTTTCTTTAACGAAAAGTAGCCCTCTCTAAAAGCGTATCAAAAACCAACCGTATGCCGCCTCTAATAATCCATTTCTTGAGTCTGGAAAAGGCTGAAAACTGATGTAGGGTGGAACTCTTGGTTCTGTGGCTCCAGCTGGTGGTGGAGGTGGTGGCCTGGGGGTGGGCCCAACCCCTCGATCAACTGTTTCCACCGACCGAGCCCCAGACTTCCGACCATCTGCGCCACTCTGCTCTTCATCCACGCGGGTGATGTGGCTGCTGGGGGGTCGACTGACTTGGCTACCTCGGATTCGGCCCTTGTGGTGGGGCCCTGAGAAAAGTAGAAAGCAAAAGAATGAGAGAATTATGTAGTTTGTTTTAACTGTTTCAGCACAAAATCGTTTCAAAACAATCATTAATACAACAGTCGCTTTACAAAAGTCACCGTCAGCAACTGCTTTACAACAGTTGGCAATGGCAGCGTTTACACATTTCACTACTGTAAGCTACTTAACTATAGTAGTCATTAGAACACAACAATGAATACACAGCGACGCACACAAAACCGGCGTCAGCATGCACAACAGAGTCAGCGCCCAGCGTGGAAGTACAAAGTATTCGTTTAACGTGTAAACTTACATATTGTGTTTGGGGGTCGGTTTTATGTGCGCCCTAAACGTAAACTATCGTTTTCATGTTGTATTTCGTATTCCCGCGCTGGACTTTATTCGGTCGCGCCAGAGCCGGTTTACTGCCCTGTAGTTGAAGATATTTACATGGTTATTCTGTTAATGACACGCAGCTTAAGACGTTCACCTGGTTATTTTGTTAATTGCAGATAAATGAAGATGCTCATCTGGATATTTTGTTGATAAATAGCTGAAGATGTTCATCCGGTTATTTTCTATACAGCTGAAGTTATTCACTTGGTTATGAATGAATAATGGAGGTCTCTGTTCTAACATCATTGTCATCAACATCACCGCCTGCACTTGCCATAGACTTCCATGCCTTCCCCTTTTTGGACAATCCCTGACGTCCAGAATCATGTCCTTTGCCTTTAATTCCCCATATCTTGGTCAACCTGTCTCAGATATTACCAAATCTCTTGTTTTTCTGCAGTGCAGACTTCCTTTCCTTTCAGAAAATTTCAGGCGTGATTCAATGTGGACTTCACTGTCCAGCAAAGAATTTTCTTTATTTTACTAGAAAACCTGTTACAAACAGCTGTGATTTTTAAAAGACTCCAATGTTTCTTTTGAACTCACTGTTGCAATACTTTTCTCCACATTTCATACAACTTACATATTTCTTCAGCTGCTAGTCTCCCCATATTTGAATTACATGTTTTGTTCGTGCATTGTCGCTAAAAATGCTTCTTGTTTTCTCAATAGTTTTTAGGAAAGTTGGGAGGGGGGGGGGAAGAGGTTGCTTTGGACGTGTTCAGTATGTTACCATGTGCAAGTTAAGATGCTACTCTAAAACTGTTCTCTAGCGGCCTTCAAAATTTTGCCCGGCTACGCCGTGATCTATCTTTGTGGGAGAACCTCGCTACACAGCACTTCCCATCTCTCCTTCCCCCCCCCCCTTCCCATTTTCCCTATTCTATTCACATCACAATGGCGGAATTTCTGAGTCGAGTTGGCTACCATCTTTTCTCTGGTTGTTATTGACACCGCAACGTAAGAAAAGATTTCGGCAATACAGGGGGAAAAAAAAAAGAAGTCGATTGTACGAAGAAGGGAAATGCAATGTGTGAAATTTGCTGAAAGGCTGAAATAAAAAAAAAAAAAAACAACCGCAAACGTTCCTTTCTTGTCGTTACTCTTTCACAATCTCTGAAGAGCTCGACGTGAAACCTCCCTTTCATAATTGCTGAAAGCGAAATCTGAACGTATTACATTATTGCTGAAGGTGAAATACGTACAAATTACGTAAATGCTGACGGTGTAGTACGGACAAATTACACAAATCTGAAGGTGAAATACAGACAGATTACGTAAACGCTGAAGGTGCAATACTGATAAATTACATAAATGCTAAAAGTGAAATACGGACAAATTACATAAATGCAGAAGGTGAAGTACGGACATATTACTTAATTGCTGAAAGTGAAGTACGGATAATTAGATTACTGATGAATGCAAAATACGTATAAATAACATAATTAATAAATGCAAAATACCCTCAAATTATGTAATTGATGATTAATAGACAAATTACACCAATGATGAAGACGAAACAGACACAAATTACAGGACAGACGAAGACGAAATAGGCACAAATTAGCATTTCAAATGATGACATAACGGGGCATCTCAACCTGAGTAGCAAAACAAGAGGAAACATGCAAGTAAAAGCCATGTTTCACATCTAACAAATGGAAACATTTAAGACCTTTTTTAATATATAACCACTAAACTAGTGCATTTGGACCATATAAAATAAATAAAAAAGCAACACAAACTTGTTTTGTTAGTTAGTTAGGACGGATTATCATCAGTACAGTCTGGGCACACCCATAGTTGCCACAGTATCTTTTCAGTATCTCCTGCAGCGTACAGTAACTGATGACACCCATTCGTTGTTGGTTTTCCATCCTTCTGGAGCTCTTGGCGAATCGTTCACTTTTTTTTAGGCGGCACCCCAAGTTTCGCCCCAAACTTTATTCTTGACAAAGACGCTGATTCACAGTTGCCAGTAAAGTCATTTAGGCACCAGCTTCTCTGATTGCATGGATGACTCTTCCATGACAACTCTGTTCTTTCATTTCGGTACCTGTATGACCAGGTACAAAAAATGAACACCACCCGATGGATCTGTGATATCTGCAAGGATTCGAACCACTGTTGATTTATTACACTCTGTTTTAATTTTTTTTTGGTTTCGTTTGGATGTTCATTTCAGAATGTTCAGACACCGAGAGGACTAACCATTTTTTTTGTTTTAGATCCACTGCGATCAAACGCCCAAAATTCTTTGAAGCTTTTTATTTTATTACAATAGCAGTGTGAAAATATCTGTGTATATTGATGACAACCATTTCTATTACCGAAAAACAGTTGATCAACACAGCTCTGTACATTACTGTGAACAGTTCAAGCGCAGTATCCAACGCTTGAAAGTTGTGGTGTGTGTGTGTTTGTGTGTGTGTGTGTGTTTTTGTTTTTTTTTTTGCCTTGTCTTCTAACTAAGTTTGAATTCGAGCTATTTGCCCATTATGATACAATTTTATTTTGTAAACCAAACTTTTCAACCGTTTTAGTCGTATATTGGTTTAAAATATCTGGCATCTCTCCTGTTAAATCATCAGACTGTGTCAGCTGCACTTTAACACCAAACTTTATCAGCTACACTTTAACACCAAACTGTATCAGCTGCACTTTAACACTAAACTTTATCAGCTGCACTTTAACACCAAACTTTATCAGCTACACTTTAACACCAAACTGTATCAGCTGCACTTTAACACCAAACTGTAACAGCTGCACTTTAACATCAAACTGTATCAGCTGCACTTTAACACTAAACTTTATCAGCTGCACTTTAACACTAAACTTTATCAGCTGCACTTTAACACCAAACTTTATCAGCTGCACTTTAACACTAAACTTTATCAGCTGCACTTTAACACCAAACTGTATCAGCTGCACTTTAACACCAAACTGTGGAACGAGTACTCTAGCTACTACAGGGACAAGCTTCAAATGTAATCTTCCTGAGGCATCTGTAGATATAGTTATAAAATTGGCGATATTTAATTCATTTTATGTTTTATCAAAAGCAAAAGTCCCAATCATTCACCGTCATAACGCATGGACGCACTGACCAGTTGTCCAGGGGCCCCTAAATTTAAGTATAATCGGTGTAACTCTTCTTTGTGGGGTTAAATAACGGCCAGCGTGGTTTGGGGTCCCAGTGCATTAACTGGCAAGGGCCTACATTTCCTGTTAAGACGGTCTTAGTCTCGCGATCGCCGTATTGCCCTCGGTCCGTTTTTATTCTGGAAATGGAATATTTTTGGTCATAAAGTTGTGAAATAAGCTTTGAATGGTAACCACGTGTGAAATAAGCTTTGAATGGTAACCACGTGTGAAATAAGCTTTGAATGGTAACCACGTGTGAAATAAGCTTTGAATGGTAACCACGTGTGAAATAAGCTTTGAATGGTAACCAAGTGCGAAATAAGCTTTGAATGGTAACCAAGTGTGAAATAAGCTTTGAATAGTAACCAAGTGTGAAATAAGCTTTGAATGGTAACCACGTGTGAAATAAGCTTTGAATAGTAACCAAGTGTGAAATACGCTTTGAATGGTAACCAAGTGTGAAATAAGCTTTGAATGGTAACCACGTGTGAAATAAGCTTTGAATGGTAACCACGTGTGAAATAAGCTTTGAATGGTAACCACGTGTGAAATAAGCTTTGAATGGTAACCACGTGTGAAATAAGCTTTGAATGGTAACCACGTGATCTAAAGGTCTGCTAATGTACAACAACTGTGTGGAAAATAAAACTTAACTTCCTTGTAACTTTACACGCAGCAAGCTCATCAGATTGTGGCGGTCTGTCTTTGAAAAGTAAACTCAGAGTTCTGCTGAATCTACCAACTTTCTCCCACTCAGAACTCTGGTACACACTATCGCTCTGATCATCTCTGGCTGATCCTGTTGCACTTTATTTAGCTGCATGATCAGTTTGAAAAACGGACATTTTGTTTATCCCTCCCCTTTCCACCAACTACACTAAATACACAGACAAAGCCTTTAAAAAACGGGACTGTCTGTACTAAATATCGTACGTCTTCCATACTCCAGTATTATTGCTACGACTAACATGCGAATGCTTCATACACACGCGCACACATATCTATATACTATCAAACATATATCTGTATACACACGCGCTCACTCAAACAAACAAACACACATCTATATACGTGCTCACACATCCACACTTGCCCGACTCCAATATGCCAGATTGCCAAATTCGCAGCCAGAAAGCAAAAACTTCACCCACAAGTCTGCTGCTGGTGATGTATGTTGATCGTGTTTGTTTTAGTGCAGGATCTGAAGGCCGCGATGGCATATTTCTTGCTTTTCTCCCATGTACTCGTACTTTTTTTTTTTTTAGCAATGTTGCGAAAAGAAAAAAAAAAGAAAAACAAAAAAAGAAGACAGAAAATAAATCCTTTTCCCTTTATTGCACGTTGTTTTCCATCCTCTCTCTCTCTCTCTCTCTCTCTCTCTCTCTCTCTCTCTCTCTCCACAATGTTGATCTGCAGTTCTTAAAACATATGGTAAGAGACTGGGCTGAATATGTCTGATTCCACTTCAAAGTCAAAGTAACAATTTTACCGGACAAATGATCAGACATAGATTTACCACTTACCTACAGTCTTACATAATAATTATATTTCTGTGTGTTCACTTGTGAAAATTATCTGTTTTTGCATATACAGTTGCATCTCCTGACCTAATGTCAAAGTCTGACCCCTTGTCTAAACCCATGACAGGTGACTGGTCAAGTTTCTACAACGATAGAATAAAGTTTCTACAACGATAGAATCAAGTTTCTACAACGATAGAATAAAGTTTCTACAACGATAGAATCAAATTTCCACAACGATAGATTAAAGTTTCTACAACGATAGAATCAAATTTCCACAACGAGAGAATAAAGTTTCTACAACGATAGAATCAAATTTCCACAACGATAGAATAAAGTTTCTACAACGATAGAATAAAGTTTCTACAACGATAGAATCAAGTTTCTACAACGATAGAATCAAGTTTCCACAACGAGAGAATAAAGTTTCTACAACGATAGAATCAAGTTTAGAATCGGCGGCAAAGCCATTTTTTGCGCAAAAAGCCTTTGATTAATATTTTCTTCGAACCTTTACACTTTCAGATAAAGCGCCAGAATGCATTCAAACACAACGTTTGATCCTTTGTACTCTAAAGAATCTTATAGACAGAATTCAAGTTGCTTATCTACTAAATGTTTTGGAAGGGGATAACAAATGGTTATTGCTCGTAAAGTCCTTGACATGTACACACTTTTGACGATGTTGTGATTAGAAGAACAACGCACGGTCAGTGATATGATGTCTTGTCGAGGACTTGAAAGACTGCATATAATACAGGCACCACATGAAAATATAATGGCATCAACAACTAGATCAGTGCTTCACAAACTTTATATACTGAAGAATCACTTTTCAAACTAAATATAGGTTGAGAACCATCATCTTATATGTAATATCGCAGTGCCGTAAAGCTTTTTTTTTTTTTGAATGAACAAATGGCGCTTAACGCTGATTCGATAACGCATCCGTCAAAGCACATAATAATGCTTCGAGGACGATTTATGATCCGCAGACCACAGGTTGAGAACCTCTGAATCAGATCACAACAGACTCAAAATATTTAAGTAAATGAAACAAAGATGATAATTCTTCATAACAGAAGACTAAAAATGTTTGAGAATTTGAAACTGAAGGGTACAATAAACTGGCACAATCATGTCTGAAATCCGTCTTACGTCCGTCCACTGATTCGTCACGTGCCCCATGTAGGCTGACAGCACAAACACAGACTAATCCTCCTACTTTTTGTTTTTGTCTTTTGGCCGATCTTTTTCAAGGGCACTGGTTAAGTATCACTTCTGGTTTTAGGTTTGCGCTCAGAAGAAGGCTGGTGGCCGCTGATGTAGGCACAATATGATCGTAGGTAACATTGAGGTGCAAGGCACAACGTGATAGTAGGTAACATTGAGGTGCAAGGCACAACATGATAGTAGGTAACATTGAGGTGCAAGGCACAACATGATAGTAGGTAACCTTGAGGTGCAAGGCACAATATGATCGTAGGTAACACTGAGGTGCAAGGCACAATATGATCGTAGGTAACACTGAGGTGCAAGGCACAACGTGATAGTAGGTAACATTGAGGTGCAAGGCACAACATGATAGTAGGTAACATTGAGGTGCAAGGCACAACGTGATAGTAGGTAACCTTGAGGTGCAAGGCACAACGTGATAGTAGGTAACATTGAGGTGCAAGGCACAACATGATAGTAGGTAACATTGAGGTGCAAGGCACAACGTGATAGTAGGTAACCTTGAGGTGGAAGGGGCAGAGTTCTTGCAGTTTGAATCCGTAGTTCAAGTCACTGTCATTTTCTTACTCTCTCTCTCTCTCTCTCTCTCTCTCTCTCTCTCTCATACACACATACACACGTAAATATTTGTCTATTATTTTCCAAAGACACGTCCTCTCTCACTTTAATATCCAGCCCCTTGTTGCAAGATGGCCACAGTGCTGACTACACATAAACCAACTATGCCGTTACAAAGTGCCCAACAATCAATCAGCGTCAGGGCATTGCTTGTGATTGTTGATTGACTTCCGTGAAATTGCATTTTCGTGAAATAAAATGCATCATTAATTACAAAATAGGTAAATAAACTATGTTTACAAAAAACGCGAAAAAAAAACCCGTCACGAAAATTGTGTTCTATGATTCATAATGGCGTACACAAAAGCTGTTTATTCCAGTTGGTCCTTTACGATTTAGAGACAGGCCCTGTGGCTCAGCTTATTGCCATCTCCCAGAACCAACTGGACAAGCTTGCTGCCTCCATTTAAACGCCGGGTTGAAGTTTGTATTGCAGCTGCGAGTGGTCTCACTCTTTATTAAGATGATTAGTTCTCTGATATCTTATTCTTTTTGAATTTAAGTCAAAACAGGTCAGTTGTTTTTTTTTTACCAATTTCTCGAACATAAAATTGATCTGCTCGTGAAATTCTTCTTCTTCTTTTTCTTCTTCTTCGTCTTCTTCTTCTTCTTTCCGAGCCATCAAGGCTTATTGGTGCAGATAAAGTTCGCCCTAATTCCTCTCTATTCCTATTTTTCTCTCTCCAGTTGGTGACACCAGTTTCTTTTATATCCTCTTCTATGTTGTCTTTCCATCTTTGTCTTGGTCTATCACTTGGTCTTGTTTTCTTCATCTCTTGTCTGTTCTCTTCCATTCTTTCTACATGGCCCAACCAGCGTAGCCTGTTCAGTTTCAAGACATTTATAATTCGTTGGGATTTAAATAAGCTGTTCAGTTCAGTGTCCTTTCTAGCTCTCCATTCTCCACTGTTGGTATCCTTTATCGGCCCAGAGATTCTTCTTAGGATCTTGTTCTCAAAGACATGCAACTGTTGCTCATCTTTCTTTGTTGTACTCCACGTTTCTGATCCATACATGACGGCTGGTCTTATTATAGTTTTGTAGAGTGTTATTATGGTTTTTTTGGGACATCATTTTGGATTTTAACAGGTGCTGCAAGGCAAAGTATATTTTATTCACTATCTGTACTCTGCTTTTAATTTCTTCGCTTACAGTGTTGCTTCTGTTGAAGATTGTGCCTAGATATTTGTATATTTCTGCCTTTCTAATGATCGTATCTCCAACATTTAAATAATCTGAATCATTCTGCCTCTGGTCTCTTCATATACTCTGTCTTATCTTGGTTAATGGTCAGATCCATTTTTAGTGGCAAATCTCTCAGGTGTATGCAGATATTGGTGATTTATTGCATAATTCCCCCCCCCCTCCCAACCAGGTTGATGTCGTCAGCGTATCCTAGTATTTTAGCTTGTTCTTCTGTACTGGTTTTTTCTTTCATTTTTCTGATTACCTTTTCTAGTACTAGTTTGAATAGTAATGGAGATAATGTATCACCTTGTTTTAAACCAGTTCTTATATAGAAGGATTCCGACTTTCTTCCTTTATACATTATTATATTTTGTACATCTTCCATGCATATTCTGGTCAAAATTATTAATTTGTTAGGTATCTCAAATTCTTTCATAATTTTCCATAAGCTGCTCCTATCTATGTTGTCATAAGCTTTTTTTTTAAGTCAATGGAGATATTATGTACTTCTTTTCCATATTCCCAGTACTTTTCTGCTCTTTGACGTAGATAAAATATTTGGTCTATGGTTGATTTATTCTTCCTAAAACCTGCTTGATAGTCTCCCAGTATGTTCTCGCTGTATGGTTTTATATGTTTATTTATTTAGACAAATGAAATAACGTTAAATATGATTTTTTCCCCCCTTTGAATGTTCACTTTTGTGCCTCGGTAGTGTAGTGGTTAGTTGGCTGTCCTGTAAAACAGAGGTCTCGATTCTCCACTGAGCCCTAACTGTTTTCTAGAGCTGACCGAAACCGGGGCCCACCTAGGCGTCAAGAAAAGGGGGGGGGGGCACCCAGGATTTCTCTTGGAAATTAAACACAGCAGTGACAACGAAAAAATGGGGGCATTGCAAATATTGTAAAAGCGGGGAAAAAAACAGAGGGAAGAGGAGCCAGGGAGAGGAGCCATGAGAAATGATACCGGACAGTCTGACGAGATGATGTGAGAGGAGATCACCAGCTGAACTTATGGCCCGCGTGAAGGATTGAGTACTATGGAGAAACATAATAGCCAACGCCAGTCGGCAGGGCACATGATGATGATGATGATGATGGAGGACAATTGCTGGCCTTCCTACCTCACAGTACCGTGGAAATGTAAAGGCACTAACACTTCACACCCTGGGCCATGCAAATGCCAAGAGACTTTTTTTTGTGCAAAATAATTTATCGACGGCATTTTGCAAATCAGGAAACACTTCCTATTAGGAGTGTAGCTGTAGATTCTGGAACAAAACATGTAGTTAACGTCCTTATTTTCTTCTTCTTCTTCTTCTTCTTCTTCTCATTTCCTTTCCCCCAAAGACTGGCGTTTGTGAAAACAAAATGACACGGACCGGAAGTATATAAGTCACGGAGAATGGATACGACAGCGGCTGGGACGAGGGGCTGGGACGAGGGCTGCGCTGGGGGTAGGGTTTCCGAGTCGGAGATCACGAAATGATACTGGAGCTCACGTGTGAACGGGAGAACAGGGCAGAAAGGGAGAGGCGGAGGAGGGTGGGGGAAATGAGAAAACCGCCACAAAGAATGTTGCGCCTGGGGGGGGGGGGGGGGAGGGAAGCCCTGTAGGCAGGGCAGGTAGGCATTTGAGATTAACCAGGCATCCGTCTAGGGAGCAAGGATGTAATAATTTCTTTTCCATTCCCTTCACTCAGTCTCCTAAATCCATCCCCATGTACTCCATTTTCCCTCCTCCCGCCATGTTCCTGGGTTGGAGATGGAAAGAGGAAAGAAAGAAAAAAAGAAAGTGATAGCTGATGTGAGTGCTAGGCTAACATACGAGATACTTCCGCAGATAGACAGACGACGGATAATGTATTAAACAAAACACATTAAAGAATGAAGAAGAAGAAGATACAAGGAGGGATGGTAGCAGTGGAGGTTTGCTTGGAAATTTGGATGATTTAGGCGAGACCGCGGGGGGAAATGTAGGATAAGTTTTTATTAGTGAGAAGTTGATTGCCGCACCCAGTAACGTTGAAGCAAGTTTCAGCGCCATGTTTGTTGGGGGACGTGTGAGAACTTTTACTCTGCTGTATTCTTCCGCGTCTTACGATTTTTTTGTTTGTTTGTTGAAGAGGTAGGGTTTACTGTTCCGTGTCAGGTGCATGGTACAAGGCAACGATATTCCAGGACATCGCAGGACTCTTTGAACATTCTCTAGCCATCTTCTTCATGGGCACTCTTACACCATATATTTTCTCTGCGGGGAAAAAACGGTCACGGAAACTGGCTGTGCTGCTTGCTTTGTGATGAGATACCGACTCACTTATATTACGTCCTAGACACTTACTGAATATGAAAAAAAAAGTCCCAACTTTGGTTTAGGATGGGAATATAAACTCTTCCCATGGGAATATCAATTCTTCCGATCCATCTGTCTGTGGAAAAATGAGAATAGCAGTGGAGTAGAGAAGAAGAAGACAAAGTCAGGAATGGTAGAGCACATTGATAAGATTGGAAAAATAACAGACAAAGCACTTTAGACGTCAGAGAGCATATATGGTCAGTGAATGGGCGGTGTTCGAACTCTGAATCCCCGTGTGACAGAGTGGATAGCACACTGTCCTGTTGTGGCTAGGCTAGGCGGTTGCTCGTCCAGCCGTTGTCCGTAGTTCGAGTCACATCCGCTCTTGTACTATTTTTTTTTCTCACTCTGCTCTGTTATTCTACTGATCTGTCATTCTACTGCTGTGTTATTCTACTGTTCTGTCATTCTACTGCTCTGTTATTCTACTACTGTTATTCTACTACTGTTATTCTACTGCTCTCTGTTATTCTACTACTCTCCTATCTATCCTTCTTTTCTCTCCTCTGTCTTCTCTTGTCTTTATTTTCCTGCTTTCAAAACTGCATGCCTGGCTTATGTATTGTAAGTCAGTTGTCCAATAGGACACACTTTTAGATCTTTCTATTAGTCAGCTGCCTGGACTTCGGGATAAGTTGATTCACTCCCTTTGGTCACCCTATTGGCCCGCTAGACTATTCATGTGTGCAAAACTGCGTCCTAAGATTAGCAAACTGCCTCATCTGTCAATAAGTCTGTTGCGTCAAATCCGTCTATTCAATCTTCTCGCGTGTGTAAACACTCCTTATCCAACATCAGGTGTTTGCGATACCTGTAGGGGATTAGTCCAACTCTGTTTACACATTGCCCGTCTGTCTGTCTCCATATGTACTATTGTTATCTGAGTAAATGCTTCTAGATCGTATTCAGCGTCTCTGTGTCTAGTATTTCTAAGTATCTGGTTGATTCTGTCTTAATAATACTAAAACCTCTCCAACTGGTTCTCAGTTTTCCATCGTTTCTTACCTACTTTCTGCTTATCGATTACAGTAATAACTATAATAAAATGCTAATAGTAATAATAATACTACTACTAACATATACAAGGCGACACCAGCATAGCAAGTCAGGCATTGACATGGAATCCTCAAGGAAATAGAAAACAAGGAAGACCTAGACTTACTTGGAGAAGAGAAATTATGGCAGTGCTCAGAAACAAGGGATACACATGGAAGGAAGCAGAGAATAATTCAAAGAACAGGGATGACTGGAGCGCCTTTATCAGTGGCTTATGCTCTTAAGGGAGTGAAAGGCGATGATGATGATGGTGGTGGTGATGATGATGATGATGAACATATACAAAACACTATGTTACATAATGAGACGAACTAAGCATGTTGCTATCATGGAACGAATTAAGCGTGTTGCTCTCATGAGACGAACTAAATGTGTTGCTATCATGGGAAGAACTAAGCGTGTTGCTTTCTGGGACAAACTAAGCGTGTTGTTTTATGAGACGAACTAAGCATGTTGCTATCATGGGAAGAACTAAGCGTGGTGCTATCATGGGGCGAACTAAGCGTGGTGCTTTCATGTTTACATAAAAGACAGGACTTTGAGGCTCCAGTGTAAATGGCAGTATAAACATACTCAGTACTGCTACAGCAATGCAGAAGAAAGGAAGAATGAAGAACACAGTTATAGTTATACATTACGGAAAATCATCACTCTCTCTGGTTCCACCCCCCCCTCTTTTTCCGAACCTCTAAATGCCCAGGGCACACGGGGTTTCCGCAAAAGGTTTTCCACAAAACGCCAATTTTTTCCCCTTGCTATTGCCCGGGTGAGTCCTCTAACACTCAACATCCTCTCTGTTCTTTTCCTCCATGTCTCCTTTGGTCTACTTTTCCTCCATGTCTCCTTTGGTCTACTTTTCCTCCATGTCTCCTTTGGTTTACTTTTACTCCTGTTTCTCTGATGTGTCTATTTCTATGCCATTTTCGGTAGTGAGTTACCAGTCATTCGGGGTACACGGGCCAGCCATCGCCATGCTCAATAATCATTGGTTTCATCTCCATCTCTGCCAGCAGGGTGTTACTTCTGATGGTGTTTGGCCAAAATATTCGTCTAATCCCACAAAAACATTTAAAATCCTTAAGACAATTTCAACAACAACAACAACAACAAAACAACAACAACAACAACAACAACAAAACAACAACAACAACAACAAAACAACAACAACAAAGTCATGTTAAAATTGATCCCAAAGGACTTTTGAGAACCCGGAGTTATCTACCCGAAACAAGTCGTTATTGCTCTTTGCAGGAGATGCCATGATGATGTTGAAGTATAAGAGTGATAGAGTCAGGGAGAGCGAATTGGACTGGGCTTGCTTGGAGGCTTGGAGTGGTGGAGTCTACAGACTCTGGTCACTTGGCAACCATGGCGAGTCCTTTCCCAGTTGCCGTTAAAAAATTTTTTTTGATGGCTGTATAAGCTTTGGTTAGCTGGGCCCCCTCTCCAGTTTTGGTTAGCTGAGCTCCCTCTTCGGCTTTGGTTAGCTGGGCCCCCTCCCCAGCTTTGGTTAGCTAGGCCCCTCCCCATCTTTGGTTAGCTAGAGCCCCCTCCCCAGCTTTTGTTAGCTGCCCCCACCCACCTCTTCGTGATTGTTTTTCTACACGTTTAAGATACCACTGCATAACTACAAAAACAAATGTGCACTGGTAGTCCAGGGTTTCTCACCCTTTACTCTGTCCGAGGGCCACTCTTTCTGCATTAATTATGCGCGTCCCCATCATCACTCAAATTTCTGACAATAAATTTTGTTTATGTACTGTCTATTTACTGAATGCTGACAGAGCTACATGCCGCGTTCTTATTTGTTCTATTGTGGATTTGAACTTTGTTTATTTAACCGTATCTAAAATGTATAAAGGAGTCCCTCATTAGATTGAGGTGGCTCGGGGATTTATGGAGGAGGATAGACAAACAAAGACGACCTACACAGAAGTGATGAAAGGGGATAGACCAAGAGGCAGACCTAGGCGCATTATGGCGAGATAACCTAGAAGAAGGAGATATATGCGCTCTTGGACTCGGTAAACGACAAGAAAAGCTCAAGAACCGAGAGGAATGGAGACGTATCATGACTGCAGTAGTGAGCCTCTACGGCTCAGAAAGCTGCTAAAATCAGCTGCTGCTCAAAGATGAAGCTCCTCATCATAATCTTCATCATCAGCTTTACTGAGGTGGATATTTGATGAATTAACTGCGCTTTTTTAAATCATGAAAACAGTCACATAGATTCAGTGTGGCTGTCTGAGAGGCCCTCTGCTTCCACTGAGAAACTCTACGCTAGATTCCCTTTCTGGGTTCTCAGTATATAGAAGTATATCTATGAAACCGCACAGCATGCGAGCTACCTACAAAATCCCAGAATCGTTAACCTGGGAGCGGCGAAAGGGAAAAAAAAAAAAAACGAGACCGGGGGGAAAGTGCGGCTTTTCCCATTGTTCATTATGCACCAATCAGCGGCTGCGGCTTAGAAAGCTTTGCCAGCGCTGGAGGAAAGCTTTGAATTGACCGATGGTTCTTAATCTGGGATCCCGCAGAAGGATTTTTTGAGGGCGTCCAGAGATCAGGAGATGGATGGACTCAATTTAAAAAAAAAAATCTTAGCATTGTCTAAGCTCTTTTATTGCTTTATTTTTTTAATGGAGAGGCTCAGGATTGGGGGAGGGGAGATTGGTTGGGGTGGGGAGTCATAGCCATGAAAAGCTAAAGAATCACTGCTGGAAGAGATCAACTAAAGCTGTTCATGCTAGCTTAGATGCCTAGATGTTTTCAAGACAGAACTGGCATCGTCAGTCGCCAAACACTCGTGGAAATACTGAAGATGGGATTGGAGCGCTTGTGGGCTACTCGTTCGATGTGCAATGAGGATGATCCATCGACTAACTAACCATGTTTTATTCTGGCCTGCGTTTAAATTAAAAAAAAAATCCAGCGGTATTTTGTTAGTAAAAGTAGTAGTAGAAGTAGTAGTAGTAGTAGAAGAAGTAGTAGTAGCAGTAGAAGAAGAAGTAGTAGTAGAAGTAGTAGAAGAAGTAGTAGTAGTAGAAGTAGTAGAAGAAGTAGTAGTAGTAGAATTAGTAGAAGTAGTAGTAGCAGTAGAAGTAGTAGTAGTAGTAGTAGAAAAAGAAAAATCCCGTGGTATTTTGCGAGTAGTAGTAATAGCAGTAGTAGTAATGGCCCTTTTTTTCTCGGGTAGTGATTTCGCGTATTACAAGGGCTGACTGAAAAGTTTTGCCTCTTCTGGAAAGTCCTGGATTAGACTGAGCATATCCAGATAGTACTGGTTCTAGGCAGCAGCACTGGGGCCGGGGGGGGGGGGTCTACCTTCCACCATCTAAAGACAGGAGGGAGTCGGGAGGGGGATAAGGATGGGCCCGAGATTATTCACATTTCCTGCTCCCTATTGCTCTCGAGAAGTGTTATTATTGAGTTTGCTTGCCCCACTTCATTTGTAGGCGCCCGTTAATTACCCACAATCCCACAACGCATTCATCAACCCACCTATCATTATAAGTCACTTCCAGTCTTTGAAGAATATCATTGGCCGCAACATTTCCAACTCAGTAATTCCCCTTTGTTTGAAGTTTCGCCTTTGTGAATCTAGACTTTGCCGGAGCTCTGAAATGTTTCGTGTTCTCTCTTTCCAAAAAGTGGAACGAAGATCCTTTTGCAACCGCACAAAACCAGTACTAACCAGATATAACCGGACTTACCTAGAACAACCCAGATAGATGCAACGATTTTATTTATCACACTCTTGATTCAGTGCAAGGGTAAAGGATTCTACCTGACAAAATCTTCAGCTCATTCGTGAAAGAACTAAAGAGAAGAGATTGGGACCTACATTAATAACACGGTCGACACTTTCAATACAAGATAAAATAATTACTGGAGAATCTGCTCAGAAAAACGTGATTACATACTTCTATATATAATTATATATTTCTTTGCTGCATATATATGATTACTTCAGTCAGTCATTTGCATGTACATTGGGGAAATTTGACTCCTGTAGGCCTCTCGGCTGTAAGCAAGATGCTATGCTGCTGATGCATCCATTTGCAGATTATCAACGATGTCTTACAGTCATCTTCGCCTTGATCTTCCTCTTTCTTTTTTCCCATTATGTACCCTTCCAATACGGTCTTCTCTAAATTATGACGTTTAATGTATCCGAAATATTTAAGTTTTCTCTGTTTAATCCTCTTTACTAGCCAACCTTCTTCAATATTAAGTTCTTGTAGTATGGTTATATTTGTTCTTTTTTGTGTCCATGATATTTGAAGAACTCTTCAGTAGCATCTACATTCAAAGGCATTTATGCGTTTCTCAGCTGTTTGTTTATATGATTACTTTACTTTATATATGATTATATACTTCCTTGTTGTATACATTTGGTTATATACTTCTTTTTTGTATACGCAAAATTATATGTTTCTTGTATATTCTATACTTCTTTCTAATTTTGCTTCTTTCTTCTGTACGCATGAATTTGTACTTCTTGTAAATACAACTGCATCCAGCGTAATTGTATTCCTACTTCTATCACTATTTTACTGGAAAGCGTTACATTTTCCAGACTGAAAAAGAAGCATCTATTTTCAGCATTGTCACGGCGATCCTAATCCCTAAGGAACTTTACTGTTTAAGCTCCTTATTGATGTTTCCGTTTAGTCGAGTCTGACTGATCCTGAACGCTTTCCAAACATTGTTTTTGTTATTTCTCTTGATGGTATAATTATTTGTGGTCTTTTGGGTAATTACTGGAGAGCATGAACTTTCTTTCTGAGTGTACTTTCATTTGAGTATACCAAGGTGTCGCGCAACTTTCTTTGCTCGCTGAACCATAATTTCCTGTTTTTTTTTTGTTTGTTGTGTGTGTGTGTGTGTTTTTTTTTAACACTATCAGTTTCTGAAGCTGACGACTGCACCCATTAACGCACTGACTCTTGCAACAGATCCAGCACCGAACTGGAGTTCGCGCACCCAAAAATCAACTAATGAGGATATCGATTTTACATTCACTACACGCTCAAGAAAAGGGGGGGGGGGGAATCCTACACTAAAAATATCGAAATGAAGCTAACTGCTGCTAAACTGGTACATTCCCCGTAGTAATTGCTGAGATACAGGAGGTAATATAGACTGTTTTTACTTTCAGAGTACGGGAGTGAAGACGCCCGATAAGGTAATCAGCGACCCACAGCTGATATGCCAGTGTCAGGGTTAGCGACCCATGGCTGACCAAGACCCTGTCCCACCTCTCCGTGGTACCCCCAGTAAAAGGCATAGCCTGGCTAACGGGGCAGGGATCGTCATAGTCCACATGGTGGTGGAGTCTACTAAAGAAGCATTGCACACCCGCTGCTTTTTAGCTGTACTCCGGGACTGAAAACGTAGCTCCCATAACCCGCTCCCACGCCGATACGATGCCGTGTCTCAACATCTCTACAGCGTCGGCTGCAAAGAACAACAGCTCACAGTTACAGGGAGTTCGTACAAGTACAAGTACATTTAGAGTACCTAAAATATTCAGAGAGAGAGAGAGAGAGAGAGAGAGAGAGAGAGAGAGAGAGAGAGAATTGTTTTAAAAGTCAAACACTTTGAAATTTTGAGCATAAAAATCAGAGAAGTAGGGGGTAATTAATCAGTCCAAGAAATTTTTGGACATTTTATATGGGGGGGGGGGATCAGAACATTTGCGGACGGGGGGGGGGGGGGGGGGAGAGAAGGGGGGTGAACCTTGGAGTGACTGGAAAATTCTAGGGGAAAAGAGAGAAATGGAAGACGAGGAAAAAAAAACATCTCAGTGAACTGACCAAGTGGCAAAGAGGAAAAGAAGAAGAAAAGCATCCGAACTCATAGGAAACGCCAAGAACCGAACAAGGTGGAGAAGCATGCTCGACAACGCTACCCGGCACAGCATATAATAATAATAATACAGTGCCATCTTCCCACTGGATGTCGGCTGAAGCGGCATACTTTATTATGTTCTATACAGTCCTCCAACTTTATTATGTTCTGTACAGTCCTCCAACTTTATTATGTTCTATACAGTCCTCCAACTTTATTATGTTCTGTACAGTCCTCTAACTCTATTATGTTCTATAAGTCCTCCAACTTTATTATGTTCTATACAGTCCTCCAACTCTATTATGTTCTATACAGTCCTCCAACTCTATTATGTTCTATACAGTCCTCTAACTTTATTATGTTTTATACAGTCCTCCAACTTTATTATGTTTTATACAGTCCTCCAACTTTATTATGTTTTATACAGTCCTCCAACTTTATTATGCTCTATACAGTCCTCCAACTTTATTATGCTCTGTATAATCCTCCAACTTTATTATGCTCTGTACAATCCTCCAACTTTATTATGTTTTATACAGTTCTTCAACTTTATTATGTTCTATACAGTGATCCAATTTTATTATGTTCTATACAGTCCTCCAACTTTATTATGCTCTATACAGTCCTCCAACTCTATTATGTTCTATACAGTCCTCCAACTTTATTATGTTCTATACAGTCATTCCCTCCGCCCCGCCCCCCCCCCCACCCCCGCGTAGTAACCGGGATCTGCAAAGAATAGGACCACTGTACCCTACCACGCATGATCGTAAAAGGCGACTAAGGAGGGTTCGGCATAGGGCCAGCAACCCTATCTGGTAGAAAACTATCAGACTGCTACAGAAACAGAAGCAAGGGAAAAAACAAATGCAGGTGGAAGGAGAAATGCTTATCAGGAAACTGAGCCCATGAAGGTTGTGGATGAAAGCCAGCCACTGGAAGTCCCCAGCCCGACTGCAGACCTCCTGGAACCTAAACACAAGATGCAAATAGGCAGCTGGAATGTAAGAACACTTAACCAGACTGGAAAACTAGCACAAACCATCAAGGAAATGCACAGATACAAACTAGACATACTAGGAATACAAGAAGCAAGATGGACAGGACAAGGCAGAAGGAAATTAACAACACAGCACACAGAAGATACAATAATATGGTCATGTAAAGAAGATCATCATGAAGGAGGAGTAGCATTGATTATAACAAAAGAAGCATCAAGAGCATTGCTGAAATGGACACCTATAAATAAGAGATTATTATATGCACGCTTCAACTCAAGATTCACGAAGCTGTCTATTATAGTTTGTTATGCACCAACAGAAGCAGCTGAAGAGGAATTAAAAGAAGATTTTTACAACAGCCTCCAGGCCACAGTAGAAACAATACCCAAGCATGATATGCTACTCATCCTGGGCGACTTCAATGCAAAAGTAGATGAGGGAAATGAAGAAAGAAGAAGAATCATGGGAAGAGAAGGAATCAAAGAAATAAATGAAAATGGAGAAAGACTGTGCAGTTTCTGTGAAGAAAACCTGACCACCGGAGGGACAAATTTCCAACATAAAAACATTCATAAAGTGACTTGGAGGTCCCCAGATAAAACCACAGAAAACCAAATCGATCACATACTAATAAACAACAAGTGGAAACAGTCACTACATGATGTGCGAGCAAGAAAAGGAGCAGATGTAGGAAGTGATCACAACCTTCTGGTAGCAAAAATAAAACTAAAATTAAAGTAAGCCAAAATCGGAGAACACAGAAAGACACATTTTGATACAACAAAACTGAAAGACTAGCAAATAAGGAATGAATTCTCAATAGTACTTAAGAACCCCTTCAGTGTCCTACAAGACGAAGCAGAAATGTCCATATTAGAGTTCAATAAAACACTACAGGAAACAGCAAAAGAGGTGCCGGGATATCGGAAACGGAGAAAAGAGGAATGGATAAGCAAGACCACATGGGAAAAGATATAGCAAAGAAAGGAAATCAAGAAAAAATTACTGAACACCAAATCACAAAGGCTAAAAGAGCAAGTTTTAAGTAATTATGCACAAAAAGACAAAGAAGTGAAGGAATCATGCCATCAAGATAAACGTCAGTACTATAACAACTTAGCAGAAGCAGCAGAGAAAGCAGCATATGCAAATGACGTAAAAACCATATACAAAATCACAAAGCAGATGACAGGTAACTTCAGCATAAGATGTGAAAGTGCAGTAAGGACACATAAGGGACAACTGGTCAGTGGAGAAAGAGAAAAAAATTGAAAGATAGAGGGAACACTTTAACACCCTACTAAACAGAACACAAGCAGCGCAAACAATATATATACCTGAAGCATAAACGGAACTAAACATCAATACAGGACCAATAACAATAAGTGAAGTAAAGGAAGTGATAAAGAGGCTAAAATCTGACAGGGCACCAGGTGAAGATGAAGTGACTGCTGAGATGTTGAAAGCAGAAGAAACAGAAACACCAAAACAACTCTGCCGGATACTACAACAAATTTGGGATCTAGAAAAAGCTCCAGAGGAGTGGAAAACTGGGCTTATAGTAAAACTACCAAAGAAGGGTGATCTCGTAGATTGCGGGAGCTGGAGAGGCATTACCTTACTGCCACTCACCAGTAAAGTATTTTGCAGAATAATCATCAACAGAATTGTACCAGCACTTGAGGGAAAACTTCGGAGAGAGCAGGCAGGATTTAGGAAAAGAAGATCATGTATAGACCACATATTTATACTTAGACAAATATTAGAACAAGCAAATGAGTGGCATAGCACAATATATGCACTGTTTATAGATTTTGAGAAAGCCTTTGACAGTGTCAACGGAGATGCACTGTGGAAAATCCTAAGATGGTATGGCCTCCCCCATAAGATAGTGAATGTAATCAAAGCCCTATGCGATGGTTTTCAGTGCAAAGTTATCTGTGCAAAACATACCTCCAGCAACTTTAGGGTACAAACAGGAGTGAAGCAGGGATGTATACTGACAACTCACTACCAAAAATAGCACTAAGATGGACACCACAGGGGAACAGGAGTAAGGGTAGACCAAAAGAGACACGGAGAAGAACAACAACAGAGAGGATGTTGAGCAATAGAGGGCTCACCTGGGCAAGAGCAGAAAAAAGGCAAAGGACAGGCATTTGTGGAAAACCTTGCGGACGCCCCATGTGCCCTGGGCACTTAAGGTTCAGAGATACAATACTCCAACCTTATTATATTCTATAAAATCCTCCAGCTTTATTATGCTCTATAGTCCTCCATCTTTATTATGTTCTATACAGTCCTCCATCTTTATTATGCATATCGTTTCTATACATTCCTCCAGCATTATTATACACATAATTTCGATACATTATTATGCATATCATTTTTATATAGTCCTTCAGCTTTATTAAAAAGGGCAGAATGTCAGACGGGCCTGCGTGCACAATTCTCAACCCTTTGGAAATAAATATCAATCAATCTCTCAATCAAGCAGTGTATATCATTTCTATAGAGTCCTCCAGTTTTATTATGTGTATCAGTTTCTATACGGTGAACGTTATCTGAAATGAGGTAATTAGACCTACCAACCGATACAGTTGGTCAGTATACTCTTTGGATGTGAGATATGAATACATATATGCCAGTATAAAGTAAAATACAGAACCAACAAATATGTATGGAATTCTTGTTAAAGATGCAACATTTACTCTGTCATTAAAACACACACGCGCGCGCGCGCGCGCACACACACACACACACACACACACACACACACACACACAAAGGAATGCAGTTCTCTGAAATGTCGCATAACACTGAAAACCAATTACATGCATGAGATAAAGGAACAAAAATAACTCTTTCCGCGCTTTCAGAAGATAGGAAAACCCATGGGAAATAAATAAATATATAAATAGAAATTGGAAAAAGTGGAGAATTTTAAATATCTTGGATCATTACTAACTAATAATGGAGATACAATGAGAGAATTTAAAAGGAGGACAACTATCGCTCTTCAGAAAGTAAAACAACTAAAGAAGCTGTGGAGAGGACAGACAGAACTACAAAAATAAGATTTTTTAAGGCTATGCATTTTTCCCATCGCAACATATACCTGTGAGACCTGTCCACTTAAAAAAACAGCTGAGAAACACATAAATGCCTTTGAATGTAAATGTTACAGAGGAGTTCTTCAAATAGCATGGGCACAAAAAAGAACAAATATACCCATACTACAAGAACTTGATATTGAAGAAGGTTGGCTAATAAAGAGGATTAAAGAGAGAAAACTTAAATATTTTGGACACATTAAACGTCATGAGAATTTAGAGAAGACCGTATTGGAAGGGTACATAATGGGACAAAGAAAGAGAGGAAGACCAAGGCGAAGATGGCTTCAAGACATCGTTGACAATCTGGAAATTGATGCATCAGCAGCAGGCCATCTTGCTCACAACCGAGAGGCCTACAGGAGACCTGGTAGAGATGTAAAATTCCGCAAGGGACATGCAAATGTCTGACTGACTGACTGAGTGTGACGATTCTTTCAGCGCTATCATCCAGTGAGCTATGCACAGCTAGGATGAGAAACACCTTGAATCAGCATCATGGTGCTCAGGGCCACATCATCCACGCATGCTCCGCTCTCTGTTTCAGTAGACACCGAAGAAGATGAACACTTACTGTCTCAGTCAGTTGTAGATTCTGGCAACCTCGAATTCTACCAGCCAGCCTCTTCCTCTCTCTCTCTCTCTCTCTCTCCTCTCCCACCCCTCCTTCGTCATACCTCTACCCTTCATTCTCTGTAGATATATACAGGGTGTTCCATAAGTAACTGTGGACTAACCCAGTATCTATTCCGGTATCGTAGTGTTATCTTAATGTCTGCCGTATCTAGCCACATCTACCTGCTGCGGTTGGAGTCGCAGATTAAGCTTCACGACAGCAGGCTTCAACACACTAACGTACGCAGGTCAGTCAGTCAGTCAGTAAGTCATTTGCATGACCCTTGCGGAACTTTGCCTCCCCAACAGATCTCCTGTAGACCTCACGGTTATAAGCAAGATGCCCTGCTGCTGATGCATCCATTTCCAGATTATCAGTGATGTCTTGCAGCCATCTTCGCCTTGGTCTTCCTCTCTTCCTTTTTCCCATTATGTATCATTCCAAGACTGTTTTCTCTACATTATCATGACGTTTAATGTGTCCAAAATATTTAAGTTTTCTCTGTTTAATCCTCTTTAATAGCCAACCTTCTTCAATAACATACTCAGGCAGATGTGGCTAAATACCGTAAGCATTAAGATATCACTACGATACTGGAATCGATACTGGGTTAGTGCACGGTTATTTTCCGAAAGCACCGTATTATCAACAGATGCCCTTTACTACTCCCGTACCAGTTCCTCGGCCACCGACTTCAGTATATCCGTCCTGTCTCCAGGAATCTCATGCCTGTTGCAACAGCTTTACTTGCAACATGACCGGCTACCTCATTGCCTCTCACTCCCGCATGTCCAGGGCAATATATCCACTTGGACCTGGTGACGTGGGATTTTCCAAAAAGCTGAACCCATTCACGACGTAGCAAACCTCCTCTTTATCTTACAAAGCATGCTTTGAGAGCCCGTCACCACCACAGCGTGATGCGTGATGTGTGAGGACAAACAAGAAATGTTTAACAGAAGCAACGATGAGAAGAATCCATGAAAACCGTAAGAAATGCCAGTCCAGCATTCAATGGACAGCATAACACGAAGCAAAGACTGCATAAGAACAGCAAAAAGATGAATGGAAAGTGAAGCAGAAGAAGACTAAGACAATCTAAGGCGATGGCATGATAAGTCACCAGTGGAGCCGATAGAAAAAAAAAAAAAAAGATCAAGGATCCAGATCTGTGAGAAGAACAACAGAGAGGATGTTGAGCAACAGAGGGCGCACCTGGCCAGTTTTTCCTGTCTTCGGCGACTCTTTCAGCCTCATCAAAGGATTTTATGCCTGTTAATTTGGCCTCTATTAACAATGACTCAGACATAGTAGTAGTTATTCATTAATGTGCCAGACAGTGAGAGTAACTTTGATATGAATGTAATGTAGTTATTTCCTGTATTGAGAGAGTGGGTAAAAGTCTAATATAGTAGTTTTGTTACTTCAGTTTTGTCATTTCAGTTTTGTTATTTCAGTTTTAATTACCTTTGTTGAAAGTATAATATATGTGCATTAAGAAATGTAGATTGTCTTGAATAGAGTTCAATTTGTGTGAAATAGAGGCAGAATGTCAGACAGGCCTGTGTTCCCAATTCTTCACCTTTTGCGAATGGTTTCCTTCAGTTCGGTTCTCTAGTGTCTACGCTTTTTTTTTTTTTCGGAACAATTCCAGTTGTTTATCGTTAGAGGTGGAGAGAATTTGTTGCTGCCCTGTAAGACGCCACAGGGCGTACTGGGCCATGATTGCTTAGCTGATGGATGGATGGATGGATGGATGGATGGATGAATGGATGGATGGATAGATAAATGGATGGATGAATGGATGGATGGATGGATGAATGGATGGATGGATGGATGGATGGATGGATGGATGGATGGATGAATGGATGGATGGATGGCGGTTTTGTGCTATAATTTTCCAAGATTCTGCATAACCTAGGCTGCCTCCAACATCCAGAATAGAATTTGGGATATAGGTAACATTGCCTCCCATTTTGCACAAGAAGCAAAACTAAAGAGTAAAACAAAATATTACACTGAATTTGGGATTCCTCTTTTCTCTTTTGCACTATACAGTAACATATAATTATTTTTGAACTAAATAAATCTCATATTTTTGAGGCAAGAAAGATAATAATAATAATAAATTAACTAAAAAGGTCATATGATAATCCATCCATACCTTCATGAATGTCTTACAGTACCCCAAGACGGTGATAAGCACTGTTAATTGGAGTTATCCACTGTCTTAATCCAGATGCAGGTAATCCAAAGCTTATATTACACACACACAATATCCAAAAGCGCACTTTTGCTTCACAGGCCCCCGAAACCACGGTAAAATAACACCACGTTATATAATCATGATTATTAATCACATTAATCACCGCATTTCGGAACACACAAATAGGGGGTTCTACTTCCTAGATCACAGAAAAAATCACAAGGTTTGTTCTGAGCTTCAAATCTAAATGCTTAAGAAAACACATGTTTGAAACGTGGTGCTTCATAAGAATTTAAAACATAATTTGTGAGTTTTCCATTCAAGGAAAAAAAAAACATTGCATTTCATTGTGATCTTCCCTTCACTATGTAGATATCACCAGGAAAAGTAGTAAAGCTCTTGCACACTGGCAAATGAAACCAGTGAAATCTGCGTCAAATATTCCAACATTTAATTCCTCTAACTTATATATATATATATCCCAACATCAAGTGCTCGTAGAGTATATCTTCTGGCACCTATAGAGCCCGTAGCATACATACTCCAACACTGGGAAATGGCAGATTATGCACTACAGCCACTTGGGACTAGTAGCGTACTTTTTTTTCTTCAGCATCTAGAGCTAGCAGCTTACATAATCCAATATCTTGAACTCAACTCGTAGCTTACATAATCCAATATCTAGAACTCAACTCGTAGCTTACATAATCCAATATCTAGAACTCAACTCGTAGCTTACATAATCCAATATCTAGAACTCATAGCTTACGTAATCCATTATCTCGAACTCGTAGCTTACATAATCCATTATCTCGAACTCGTAGCTTACGTAATCCATTATCTCGAACTCGTAGCTTACATAATCCAATATCTAGAACTCGTAGCTTACATAATCCAACATACAGAGCTCTCAGCTTACATACTCCAGCACTTACAGGTCTGGCTGAGTTTCTGAATGCGAAGTTTTGACTGACGCAAATTCTGGTTGACTGGCGGATCTGAATAGAGCAATGGATAGAGAGTATATGGCCGCGATTCTGGTGGCATTTGCCACCCACAGCGCTTACGGAGCAATACTTTCTTTAACACGGGCCACATCAACCAATGAAATCATTCCCCAGTCGGTTTCTGCACGGGATAGCAAAGGCGTGTCCATCGGAGGGAAAGATTGATTTAATAACTCCAGCTACCCTGTAACTTTTGGTAGGTGTGTGTGTGTGGGGGGGGGGGGAGGGGGGAGAAAGAAGGGGAGAGGGGAAAGAAAGGGAGGGGGGTTTCAACAAAATGTCTGGGCACGGAGCTCATCTTCCCCTCAGCATATAGCCATCCTTCAGGACGTCCTCCGTGTATGGTCTTCCAAATGATCTTATTTTATTTATGTACATTTAGCAAAGCTCTAAGCCATCTTCCTTGTAGTCGACCCCCTGATTCAATACTTTCCTCATATTTTGTGTGTGCGTCGCTTATTCTTTCACATTAGTTGGCGCAATCATTGCAGTAAGAGTGATTTTGTATTTTCCTCCGCGCTTGGTTCTGCTTTTGAACCCCCCCCCCCCACACCCCATCCTTACCTCCACCCCCACCCCGAGACGAGACAAGAAGCAAAATCATCATTAGCTCTTTATCGGTATGTGAAAAGTATCTTACCCCCCCCCCCCCACCCCCAAATGATCCGTCATTCTTTCCGCCTATGGTTGTTACTTCCAGACTTCTTCACTGTAGAGCCCCACAAGACACCTGCGACTGTTACTTCCAGACTTCTTCACTGTAGAGCCCCACAAGACACCTGCGACTGTTACTTCCAGACTTCTTCATTGTAGAGCCCCACAAGACACCTGCGACTGTTACTTCCAGACTTCTTCATTGTAGAGCCCCACAAGACACCTGCGACTGTTACTTCCAGACTCCTTCATTGTAGAGCCCCACAAGACACCTGGGGCTGTTACTTCCAGACTTCTTCATTGTAGAGCCCCACAAGACACCTGCGACTGTTACTTCCAGACTTCTTCACTGTAGAGCCCCACAAGACACCTGGGGCTGTTACTTCCAGACTTCTTCATTGTAGAGCCCCACAAGACACCTGCGACTGTTACTTCCAGACTTCTTCATTGTAGAGCCCCACAAGACACCTGGGGCTGTTACTTCCAGACTTCTTCATTGTAGAGCCCCACAAAACACCTGGGGCTGTTACTTCCAGACTTCTTCACTGTAGAGCCCCACAAGGCAAATTCTGCAGGACTTCAAACTAATTTGTTCTGTGAAGGACTTTGCCTGACGTGTTTGGATTTCTATTTGTTTAGTGGTCATCAATTTTAAACTTAGGCAGAACTGATTTCTTTTTCACTGGCCTGCATTTTAAAAAATTCTGGTCAAATAACAAAACAACAACAATCACAAAAACAAAACAACCCAGACTTGGTAACCACCAGCCTTGACTCAACAGAAGCCACGTTTAAGAAGGATAAGATAGAAAAAAAAGTATGTCCTAAATCTGATTGGATGAGTGAATTTAAAAAAAACAGTTAAATTTATCCAAGAGACAGGACTGCAGATAAAGACAGACAATGCATAAGAAGAAGAAGAAGAAGAAGAAGAAGAGAAGAAGAAAGAAGAAGAAGAAGGATTGGATGAGGCGTTATGATCTCAGTCTGTGTTTCTGAATGATGATGATGATGATGATGATGATGATGATGATTAAAGAAAAAAGGAAGCACTGTTATGATTTTTCTGGAAGTCATAAATACACTAAGCTTCCCATTTCAAACAGTAGAGAGTCTTAGCAGGGGGTGGAGTGGGGAGGAAGAGGAAGGGAGACTGGTTGATTTCAGCCATTTTGGATTCGCTAAACATTGTATTATTCAAAGAATATTTCTCCTTTCTCCTTCACTTTGTTCTCATTCTGTTAAAAAAAAAAAGAAGCAAAAACTCGGACACCAACTACACACAGGAGTAGGGTGCGCCCCTGATTGGGAAGGATGGCCTACAACGATGGGGAAGTCTTCCCAGCGCAGAACGTTGTATTTTATAAAGCGCTGGCGAAAAACAGAACCCGCCGCCTTAGAGAAGGACCACCCACACGGAGGCTGCTATCAGGGGAGGTATAGAGTCCAGGGAAAACAGACGAATAGGAGGGAGGGCATATGTTGGAATACTTCAAATCTGGGAGGAGTAAGGCTCAGTTTCTGAATCGTGGACACGTAGTGACAGAACGATGCAGCTAAAGCCAATGTTGAAAACGAGATCTTCAAACATCGAGGTTTATTTATTAATGTTATTGTTTTGATGTGCGCAACATTTTATCCTATAAGTTCTGTTCTGCACTTCGTTCCACGCTTTATTCTCTTCTGTGCTCTTTCATTCTGTTATATTTTCTTTTGTTCTTATTCTTCTTCACGTACAAACATTTCTTCTTTCCCCACACACGTCAATCGTTTGATACGCTGGTGAACAAGTTCAGTAACTCGTTCTTGATTTAAAAATTACAGCTTTTATTTAGCTTCCATGGGAGTGAAGACGCTGTTAGATATGACACTCAGCCACCCATAGCTGACATGCTAGCGTCAGGGTTGACCAAGACCCTGTCCCTCCTCTCCGTTGGTGCCCCTAGTAACAGGCATAGCCTGTCTAAATGGACAGAGGCCATCATAATTCCCGGGGTAGTGGAGTCTGGTAAAGAAGTTTTGCACGCTCCCTGCTGAAAAAAAAAGTAGCCGCCATAACCTTCTCCCAATCCGACACGATGTTGTGCCTCAACATCTTCACCACCTCATCGGCTGCAAATAACATTAGCTCTCAGTTCCAAGGAGATTGAAGTAGTAGTAGTAGTTGTAGTAGTAGTAGTAGTAGTAGTAGTAGTAGTAGAAGTAGTAGTAGTAGTAGTAGTGTTAGTGGTGGTGGTGGTGGTAGTAGTAGTAATAGTAGTAGTAGTGTAGTAGTAGTAGTAGTAGTAGTAGTAGTAGTAGTAGTAGTAGTAGTAACAGCGGTGATAGTAATACTAGCAGTAGTAGTAGTAGTAGTAGTAGCTTCAACATTGACGATCGTAACATGTATACAAACAATAGAACCAAGTTAAAATCTGTACATTCAGTCTATCATGAGAGATCAAGTGAAACTATCATCATCATGTGCCGGTATTCCATTGGGATTCAATGTCCGTCCAACTTGATATGCCCCTTCTTTTTACTATTGTTTATCTTGAATTAGAATACAAATTGGTCACAACACTGGTCACAGCATTGGCCACAACACTGGTAACAACACTGGCCACAACATTGGTCACAACACTGGTCACAACACTGGTCACAACACTGGCACAACACTGGTCACAACACTGGCCACAATACTGGTCACAACACTGGCCACAACACTGGTCACAACATTGGCCACAACACTGGCCACAACACTGGCCACAACACTGGCCACTACACTGGCCACAACACACCGGTCAGTCTACTTCTAACACCTGACTCTCACGACATCCACTGCTGTTGTTCCCCAGCAGTCGCCTACCAGGCAATTTTTCCAAACGGCGTGCCGCAGCACAATGGTATGCTGTGAGAGAACTAGAGGGGTGCCGCCAAATTTTTGCAGTAAAAATATTCTTAGCCAAATTACAGCGGGTTTTTGCTTATTTATATGACAGATACCCGCCAGGTAGAGACTCCACAATAATGTAGTTATTAGTCCCAGTCCACAGCGAGCTGAAATGTCCAGAGATCTGTGTCTCCTACTAGCAATCTCTCTCTCTCTCTCTCTCTCTCTCTCTCTCACACACACACACATACCCACACAAACATTGTGTATATTGTAAAATAAAACTTTTAAAAAGTCGCTGTCAGTTTTGTTCTTCGTCAACATGTAAGTAAATTCTGAAAATGCTAAAAATATGCGATTAACTGCACGTGAATCCAACATCAAGAACACAGATGTGCCGCGACAGAAATTTTGCGTTGCCAAGTGTGTCACAGTCGGACAAAGTTTGGTAACCGCTGCCGCTAATCCTATGCTCGAGCCGGGAAGTCAGATTGACCAATCAAAAATGAGACTCTCCAACTGTTGATCTAAATCAAGGCTATTTGGAAAGCTCACACATAAGACACCTAAAGACCTTGTCCTCACACTCATTACCGACTCCCAAAATCTATTAAGGAAAGTGGAACAAAAAAGCTCTTAGAAGTGAAAGGCAAGAAATAATAAATCCCATATGAATGACACCACATGGATATGCTGTCCAGGCCATGCCAGAGTAGACGATGACAACAAAGCTGACCAGGTAGCAGCTAGGGCCAAACCACAGGGACTCAAGCAGAATGGACAAATCGGACCTAAACAAATCCATCAAGCAACACCTTGATGAACAAATGCAAGGCAACTTCCTCCAAAGAACCTATCGCGTACCACTCAGTGCATTACATGTAGCCAAGGGCAGTGGCTGCAAATCCCAACTAAAATGCTAGATCATGGACAACACACAATCAACACAACATTGAAGTTATCTCCAAAACAAACAAACAAACTAACAAACAAACAAACACAAACACAGGGAAATCCCGATGTCAAAGGCCGAAAACGTAAGGGGGTGTCCCGAATGTAATGAGGTCGCTCCCCAAGACCAGCAACAGAGCTAGGCCCCTTTTTTGTTTTTTACAGTTACAGAACTTTTCTTGTAGTACCACTACTGAATTACCACCCAGGGAGTCCTAGGTTACATATAAACCTGTGGGCTAAAGCAGGAGATTATGAGATCAATTTTGAAAGATATTCAGTAAGGAACTGACTAAATAAAATCATCATACATCTTAACTGTCATCAGAGATATGAGTGTAAAAGTAGGAGAAAAGAAGTAGAGAGAGAGAGAGAGAGAGAGAGAGAGAGAAGAAGAAGAAGAAGAAGAAGAAGAAGAAGAGATAATGAAAGGAAAATGTGAGATCTGACAAAAGAAATGAACATAAGGGCAGATTATTGCATGATGATCCTCAGAATTGTGGTCCACAGATCACTCGTGGTCTTCAGAGCATTATCAGGTGGTCCGTGGATGCGTTATCGATTTCGTATTAAGTACAGTTATGGAATAAAACAAATAAAGGTTCTCGGCATTGTGACGTTAAACATAAGACCGTGGTCTACAACTTACCTGAAGTTGGAAAAGTGGTCCTTTGATATAAAAAGGTTGGGAACCACCATTTCAAATAAGACACGGTTAAAAAAAATAATTATACAATGATGGTTTTCTCTTTTCCCTTGCATTTTCCAATGATTATCAGGTTTAAAAAAAAACGTATCTTCTAATGCCACGCCCACAGAGTGTTGACCGCCTTTTACTCTTGTGGCTTTGTTTTCTGGCACTTTGGGGTATGGTATGTTACACAACATACAAATATCGGGGTATGGTGTGTTACATAACATACGAACATAAGCTTTAAAAAAAAGTAAAAAAAAACATATCCAGAAATTGATATAAAATTCCTGAGAGAAAAAAAAACATAGAGAAAATCTTATTTGAAATGGTGGTTCCCAACCTTTTTATATCAAAGGACCACTTTTCCAACTTCAGGTAAGTTGTAGACCACGGTCTTATGTTTAACGTCACAATGCCGAGAACCTTTATTTGTTTTATTCCATAACTGTACTTAATACGAAATCGATAACGCATCCACGGACCACCTGATAATGCACTGAGGACCACCAGTGATCTATGGACCACAATTCTGAGGATCATCATGCAATAATCTGCCCTTATGTTCATTTCTTTTGTCAGATCTCACATTTTCCTTTCATTATCTCTTCTTCTTCTTCTTCTTCTTCTCTCTCTCTCTCTCTCTCTCTCTCTCTACTTCTTTTCTCCTACTTTTACACTCATATCTCTGATGACAGTTAAGATGTCTGATGATTTTATTTAGTCAGTTCCTTACTGATAAAACTGAAGAAGCAAGATACAGAAGCAAGGACACACACAGCAGTCCTCTAACAGGCCCAACGTATGGTGAATGAGAGTTCATCATCATCATCATCATCATCATCATCATGTGCCGTGCGGACTGGCGTTGGCTATTATGCTTCTACAGAGTACACGATCCTTCATGCAGGCCATCAGCTCAGTTGGTGATCTCCTCTCACACCATCCCGTCAGACTGTCCAGTATCATTTCTCTTGGTCTTCCTCTTGATCTTCTTCCTTCTATTTTTCCTGTTGTTATAATATTTTCAATGCCCCCTCTTCTCATTGCATGTCCTATGAAAGTACATTGTCTCTCTCTTATCTTTTTGACAAGGTTTTTTGTCTCTCCAGCTCTTCTCCTACATTCTTCATTAGTTATTTTTGCTGTCCAGGGGATTCGCAACATTCTTCTAATAAACCACATTTCTGCTGCTTCCAATGATTTTTGTGCAGACTTGCCTATTGTCCATGATTCACTTCCATATAACAAGATAGGTTCAATATAGCATTTTAGGACTCGTTTTCTAACATTCATTGATAAGGATGTGTTGGTCAATATGTTTCTCATTCTCTGAAATGCAGTCTTTGCTTGGCCTATTCTGTTCCTAATTTCCTAATGAGAGTTCAAGATCGTTAAATACAAGTACAACAAGTGGTGGTGAATGAGAGTTCAAGATCGTTAAATACAAGTACAACAAGTGGTGGTGAATGAGAGCTCAAGATCATTAAATACAAGTACAACAAGTGGTGGTGAATGAGAGTTCAAGATCGTTAAATACAAGTACAACAAGTGGTGGTGAATGAGAGCTCAAGATCATTAAATACAAGTACAACAAGTGGTGGTGAATGAGAGCTCAAGATCGTTAAATACAAGTACAACAAGTGGTGGTGAATGAGAGCTCAAGATCATTAAATACAAGTACAACAAGTGGTGGTGAATGAGAGCTCAAGATCATTAAATACAAGTACAACAAGTGGTGGTGAATGAGAGCTCACGATCATTAAATACAAGTACAACAAGTGGTGGTGAATGAGAGCTCACGATCATTAAATACAAGTACAACAAGTGGTGGTGAATGAGAGTTCAAGATCGTTAAATACAAGTACAACAAGTGGTGGTGAATGAGAGTTCAAGATCGTTAAATACAAGTACAACAAGTGGTGGTGAATGAGAGTTCAAGATCGTTAAATACAAGTACAACAAGTGGTGGTGAATGAGAGCTCACGATCATTAAATACACGTACAACAAGTGGCACTCACGCAAGGAACACCGAACAGACAGCCTCAGAAGAGTCCTCTAAATCCGATGAGTGCATGATGTCCACGTTTGTGGCTTCGTTTAAAAAAAAAAAAAATCCAATAAAATAACGACCTACATACGCTTTTCTTATCGGTTCCCCCCCCCCATTTAAAAGTAAAATTACAATATAAGCTTTAACAATGTGTTATTTCCTGGCAAACAAACACCCCCCCTCAAAAAAAAAACAAAAAAAAAAACAAACAAACTGATGTATTTATTATAAAACTGTTTGTGTGGTCTTGGAATTTTTTAACGAGTAGGAAAATATCGAAGTAGCCGGGGTGTTCTTTACGTCAGTTGTCTAAACAGAAGGTAGTGATAGGTATAAATAGAAGGTAGTGAAAGGTATAAATAGAAGGTAGTGATCGGTATAAATAGAAGGTAGTGATAGGTATAAATAGAAGGAAGTGATAGGTATAAATAGAAGGAAGTGAAAGGTATAAATAGAAGGTAGTGATAGGTATAAATAGAAGGTAGTTATAGGTATGAATAGAAGATAGTGATAGGTATAAATAGAAGGTAGTGATAGGTATAAATAGAAGGTAGTGATAGGTATAAATAGAAGGTAATGATAGGTATAAATAGAAGGACGTGATAGGTATAAATAGAAGGTAGTGATAGGTATAAATAGAAGGTAGTGATAGGTATAAATAGAAGGAGGTGATATTTATAAATAGAAGGTAGTGATAGGTATAAACAGAAGGAAGTGATAGAAGTGGCCGTGATACACGATAAGGACGGTATATGCCAAAGTCGTCTAGAGTGAAAGTTTGGCATGTTCCATGAGTTTTCCAGTTCCAAAGTTTACGAGTTTTCCCTCTTTGCCTTTTTTTCCCTTTTTACCAGGTACAAGGTAATGTGCCTGCAAACAGGTATTTTCAGTTGTTCTATATCTCCGTACAGAATGTCTGTGACAGAGGAGTTTGGTGGTAGCTGGTTCTTCTGAAGATCTTTCAGTGCACTTTGTCTACATGCAGCACGTGGTGCTTCGCGGCTTCTTCTTCTTCTTGTCTGTTACAGTGCATTCGGTAGGTATGTGTTGTCAGTGATCACTTTATGTACATGCTTTACTGGGGATGGCGTGTTTCGCCACAGACTTGAAGACTGCGAACTAGTCTTCACAACATAAGCTGTTGGTGTGGTCTCCACGGCTGGGGTTTGACATGGAAGATGAGCTTATAGGGATCTTCAGACTGGGTGAGCTGGCCCAGCTGTCCATCCACTGCAGCTTGCAGTTTTTTTTGTATAATATTTTTAGCTGTTCTCGTAGGGATAAGAGGGTGTGGCATGGTGGCTCCATTCTTTGCCAGTCTGCCCGCATATTCACTGCCTCTGATATTTATGTCCCCTGATATTCACTGCCTCTGATATTCATGTCCCCTGATATTCACTGCCTCTGATATTCATGCCCCCTGATATTCACTGTCACTGATGACCATGTGCCCTGATATTCACTGCCTCTGATGGCCCTGTGCCCCGATATTCACTGCCTCTGATAGCCATGTTCCCTGATATTCACTGCAGTGTGGCCTTGATGTCAAATAAAGCAAACAGATTTACTGCGCAGAGAATGTCGACCCCGGGTGTCTTCTTCGTTCGCTTCTGCCACCAAGACCGCCTCGCGATCCTACTGTGCTCCACGTTAAATCCTGTGGTCCCCAAAAGGACCACACGGGATCCCCGAGAGGACCACATAGGGTTCAGAGTATCGCAGGGCTTGAGCCCGTATTCTTGGTGGGTCCCGGAAGCGGGATTGCGTGACACCGTGGTTTTCGTTGCACCAGTTTAGTCTAGAGTCGGACTTTCTCACCGGAAAACCTCGACGTATTTTAAAATACTCATGTATCATCGTCGGGTGAGAGGTGGTTGCCCATCCAGTCCAGTGTTTGATTTTCTCACCGGAAAACCTCAGCGCGATTATGATGTGCATACATCCCCGCCGGGTGAGAGGTGGTTGCCTGTCTAGACTGCCCTGGTCCAGCGTCTCCGTCTTCAGCATTTTGTGGTAGTGGCCGCTACCCATCCTAGGTGTGACCAGGATGGAGATTTTGTCCAGGAGGATGAATCCTCGCCACTAGTGACTTCCGCCCCTGGGTTGAGCCCGTTTAGTCATATTATCCCTGTATGAGCGTGTTTGGGACATGACCGACCTCTAGAGCAGAGATGCCGTGACATGCGTAGCCTTCAAGTTTCACCCCTGGATTGAGCCGGTTTAGGCATATTTCACCAGTATGGGTGTATATCGGGCTTGACTGACCTCTAGAGCGGAGGTGGCATGACATGCCTAGCCAGCAAGTTTCACCCCAGGTGCATGCCGGTTTAGGCATATTTCATCAGTGTAGGTGTATTTCGGACGTGGCCGGCCTCTAGAGCAGAGGTGCCGTGGTATGTATAGCTCTCGTAGCGATACTACTGGACATGCCGATTAAACTTCACTTTATCCTTTCCACCACCTTTCCCACCGGCAACGCACAGCAACCTTTATTTCTTTTCCGCATTTCTTCCTTGACCGGGAGGAGCTTCACTCCACGCGCGGCATCCGAAAAGTCTCGCCAGCAGTGTCTTAACCTCTAGGTTCAAACATTTCACCCGATATGAGTACACTTAGGACGTGGCCGACCTCCAGATCTGTAGATGTTCTAGATATTCTTTGAGTCTAATTTTGTAGACAAAATGACTACACTCACAATTTCATATCAAGAAAGGTAAAAAGGTAAAGACAGTCCCATAGCAAATGCCGTAGGGGATGAAACGTTAGATACTTCATTATGCTGGGCTATCAGCGCACGAGGTAGGGTTGTCAGTTCCTTTCCAGGTTTTCTCTGGTACTCATTTTACGAGGCTGGATCGACCGTGGGGCCGTGTTGGTCGGAAAAAAAAATCCCGCTCAGTTGGGGATTGGAATCCTCGACCATTAGGTTGCTAGACGAGTGCTCTAACAACTACGCCAGCCGGTCCCCATATCATTCTATAAACTATATCGGGGGTGGGGGAGTGTTCTTTTTAATTTAAAACAACAACGATAACGAACATAATAAATCTATTTTTCTCCTTATAAAGCAAAATAACTGATGATCCCGGAGACGTTCAGAGTTTGTTTGGGGTGCGAGATAGCGAAGTTGATTAATGCGCTGTACCCTCATGGCCAGAAGACTAGCCTGTCATACGGGAGTCCGTAGTTCAACCCCAGGTAATTCTCCTGTCATTTTACTTTCTCTCACGTCTAAAAGTGCTTTGTTTAAGATTGCATCGACGCCTAACCTTACAATTCTGTGCTGTGTTGCTTTACCGTGCGATAGCCTAGTTATTTCATGTGTGTAAAAATTTCTATCTGAATTTGTTTGAAACTTTGGTATAGCCAAAGTTATTTCAGTTTAAAACCAAAAAAGACCCAGAAGTTGATTGATAGCTTTACTTGTGAACAAAAGCATTAGCAAAAACAAAAAAAAAAAAAAAAAACTCAAGAAAATGAAACAGTAAATGATGTATTTTCTGTGTTTCCTTACTTTATGATAATTGAGGCTTCAGGTAGGTAGTGTTTCCAAACGAAACAGGTACGACCAATGTGTGGGGGGCATTTTGATTATTTTCAGTTGAGGGGGAGAGGATCAAATAGAATATATATATATATATATATATATATATATATATATATATATATATATACTTTTTGTACTTATTCTATAGAATATACTTTTTCAGAACTTGGGAAAGGGGGGAGGGAGGGTGGAAAAAAGGAAAAAAAAAGGGGGGAGGGGGGTTGGGTGGAATACTGGGAAACACTGTCGTAACGGGAATTTTTCGATTTTTTTTCCCACTCTGTGACGGAAGATGTTCCCCCCCCCCCCTCTCTCTCTCTCTGCGTATGTGTGTGTGTGTGAAAGAGTATCATTTTGTTTTGTTCATGTGTAAGAAATTTTTTTTTCTTATAACCAGGAGGATAAGGAAAAGACATTAATAATAAAATTTTATATTTAAATCTCCAGTAACTTGGTATGTTATATTCAAATCTCTAGTAACGTGGTATGTTATATTCAAATCTCTAGTAACGTGGTATTTTATATTCAAATCTCTAGTAACTTGGTATTTTATATTCACATCTCTAATAACTTGATATTTTATATTCAAATCTCTGGTAATTTAGTATTGTAGTTAAACAATGATTACTAATACTGAATAGATACCGAGATTATTATTATTATTACTTTTCTTCTTCTTCTTATTATTATTATTTACAGGTGGGTCGACTTTTAAAAATAGGGACCGCATTTGTATAAAGGATCTGGGACATAAGAAGGTTATCTTTCATAAGTACATCTATGACAGGTGCTTAGATTCATGGAATGTCACGGGCATCTACTGCCTGTAACTCCTCTAAATGGCTGCACTGAGGTCCTCGTACCTTATATTCCTGCCACATTACACAGACACCTTCAGGATATGACATTAGTTTCCGCATTTTCCTTGATCTACTGGCACACTAGAGGACGGTGTGGTAGGTATCGCGCCTGGGTGTCTTTCCTTTCCACGCGGCCTTGAGGGACAGGTACCCATTTCTTCAACTGGTTTAATGAGACGTTTCCCATCGGATTCGAACCACCGATCTTCGCCATGAGAGGCTAGTGAACTAACCCCTTCACTACCCCTACGCTAAAAAGTGTTCGCTCGACGTAGGCCTCAAACCCATGACACTGAGATTTAGTTTCTTGCACCAGTGACTGAGGTCTTGAAACTGCTTTATGTAAATATTTGTGAAATATACGGCCGTAATAAAAACACATAGTTCTATCAGGGACTACAATATAAGCCGTTATGTGAAATGTGACCATTCAGTCTTCCATAAAAAAAATAACATACTCTGGTGGCAGGCTTAAATTATCCACCAATGATTTGAATCTATGAAACGTGATTTAGTGAACAAGATGTGAACTTTCTTTCCTGTAGCAGAAAAAAAGTATCCTTATTGCCCATTAATTGGCATCAAGAGCTTTGCTCATGAAGAATTTATGAACAAAAAGTTATTAAAAAAATCATCCGCGAACAGTTATGGGATAGGCCTACATCCGTTCATCATTCTTCTTCCTGACATGCGCAGTCAGGCGGAAGTTGTGACGAATGAGCTGTTGTGATGCGCATGTCTCATTAGTTTATTTCCGCTAGTCTGTATTTCTATACGCGGGCCACTATAATGAAGACTTTTTTTTTTTAATGTAACAATTTTTATATCACTCTGTTATCCGCTCTTTTACACTCCTGCAGTCTTAGTTCAGGAGATTCTCTTTCGATGTTCATGTGCTACACCCCCCCCCCCCTGTTCTTTTGTGGAAATGTGTACCCTGTAAGTGTCTTTACATTCCTTTGAGGCGCAGGAGTAGCACAATTTATCTTTATCGTCTTGTACCAGGGGAAGAGTGGCTGCGATGCTCCAACTTGTTCTATCCTTCGCGTTCACAGTACACCCAGGAAAGCTTAGTTTAGTTGGACATGTTGAAACAAAATAACATGATATCCAGTGACAGATATCACTGTGGAGCTCTTGTTTTTTTTTCTCCTTTTTCTTCTTCTAATTTTGCCTCTAGTATGGCTTTCATTATTGTGTTATGCCTCTTGATATGATTAGAATATTTCAGCTGCCTGGTTTTAATGTTTTTAATTATTATGATTATTTTTCTTTCATATAATTACTTCTTCTTCTTTCTCCTCCTCTTTCTTCTTCTTTCCCCTCCTCCTCCTTTTTTCCTCATCCTCCTCCTTCTTCTTCCTTCTCCTCCTCCTTTTTCTTCTATCTCATCATCCTCCTCCTTCTTCTTTCTCCTCCTTCTTTCTCCTCCTCCTCTTCCTTCTTCTTCTTCGTTCTCCTCCTCCTTCTCCTCCTCCTTCTCTTCTTATTCTTCTTCTTCGGCGTTCAAGCTCTTGTTTGTGCTAAATGAGAAACCTGGTAACTGGGATGAGGTTCACAGCCCCCTCCAGATCCTCCCGATACACCCACAGCTTCCGCACTCACATAAACTATACGTTATAGAGAAGTATACTTTAACCAGAAGTCTTCGCATTAATGACGGGGTGCATGAGTGATCTAGTACATCCAGCTGTAAATACTGGCACATGACACACACATGTTGAGTAAACTATCTGCTGAACTTAACCAGATCAACACAGTATACACGCCATTGTTAGTGCGTGAAGGGGCAACGATTTATCATGTAAAAATGAGCCACACAAACGTAAGATCAGACAAGGACAGTTATACTCTTCTGGGGTACAACAACTCGTAGGGGTGCGCGGAGACATCTAATAGAGTATATTAAAAGTATGTATTAGTACATGGGGGTAAAATGTAATAAACAAACCGGTTTATTGTTTAGTTCTTTAAAAAGTATAAAACTAAATATATTAAACTTTAATATATAAAATTAGATGAAAATTAGGTGCTCTATTTTATATGTTTATATTATGTCCTATAATGTTATTCATTGTACGGGTAAATAAGTAAATTCTCTCTCTTATCTCTCTCTATCTCTCTCTCTTACCTCTCTCTCTCTTATCTCTCTCAATCTCTATCTCTCTGTGTCTCTCTTTGTCTCTCTCTCACTATATATATATATATATCGTCCCTTAAGTGCCCAAGACACATGCAGCTGGTTGCAGCAAGAAATTTCTACCTTTGTCCCCCCTTCGCTATCTTCTTACTTGTCTCCCTACGCATCAGTAACTTTATTACATTAAGTTATACATCAGTAACTTCTTCATCATCATCATCATCATCACCATCATCATCATCATCATGTGCCTTGCGAAATGGCATAGGCCATAATGTTTCTCCACAATACCCTATCCTTCTTGCAGATCAGTACAGTTGGTGATCTCATCTCATGTCATCTCGTCGAACTAGCCAGTGTCCTTTCTCTCGGCCTTCCTCTAGATCTTCTTCCCACTATTTTTTGTTGTTGTTGTTTTTGTTGTTACAATATTTTCCATTCCCCCTCCTCTCATTGCATGTCCTATGAAAGTACATTCTCTCTCTCTCTCTTTTGACAAGATTTTTTGTATCGCTCCCGTTTTTCTCATCCATTATTCTTTAGTAATCTTTGCTACCCAGGGAATTCGCACTAGAGACAACTATTTGGGATAAGAAAGTTTAAATACCAGTGGACCAGACTTCAACCATACAAACGCAGGTAAACCCGCGTAAACACAGGCATAAATAACACATCCATGCCTTAGTGTTTAAGAACAGCATTTATCCATCATTCTGTCTTGCTTCTTATCCTTAACCCCGATGCGCGCAAATGTAACTAATAAAAACAAATACGCGACGGTTGAGCGAGTGTAAATAGTAACTTTCTATTATCAGGCCCAAAATGTTGAAAGGTCAGGAGGCATTTTGTATGTAGACATGTGTTCTTCTGATATTTCTTCTAACTTTAGACATTATACGGGCAGGGCTAATGAAGTACATCCTTGTATTCTTTGAGAAAGTAGTCGTCAGAGTGGGAGACTTGAAGGAGTATGATGGACGTCTGAAGGTGGCTGAATGTAGTATGTTGCTGTCATGACTGGCTGTATTTATCTGTGTGATGCAAGCAGAGCATGCCCGAGAGAAGTATCGCCGCCTGTCGTTGCCGGTGTTATCCTGTTTGTTGAGAACTTGTTTAACTTCAGTTAATGCGTCAACTTAGGCTACTGTTTGCTTTTGTTGTTGGTGACCCATTGGTAGACAAACTCTTCGGTGGATGTTGGAATAAGTGGCGGAGCACGTATGGGAGTGTCCTGAATGCTATGATGATGTATTCTGAATTCTGAATTCTGAAATACAAGCCGCAAAGTGAGAATAATCGTGTCGTATAACTCTCAAATGAAGATATTCGTGTTTTATAACAGCCAAATGAATAGTGCCAGCAATACAATTTTCACATGAACTATAAAACGCTAAGACCAACTCACTGACACAAGGAAATTATGCAACAAGCCAAGCTCTGCCGCTCTTCTGTACAAGAGTGATTAACAAACCAGGCAGAACCAGTGATACTGATAACAGAAGAAGAAGAAGAAGTTTTTACGCGCTAAATCGGTAACCATGATCTTCGCGATTTCGCAGCCCCGAAAACTTCGCCTTGTTCTCTAACTACCAAAACTAAACGAACTTTCCTGACGCTGTCACATGATATGTATTAAGTCGACTTAAGCTTTCCCACGTGGGAATGTCAGCACGTGCTGCCGGGTACATTTCCTGAGCTTGATGTAGAAATAGACCAAATGTCAAAACCCTGCAGGGCAAATAAATAGAACAGGGATATTCCTAAAACTACTGGCTGTTTTACTTGTGTATGTGATGGCTGTATTTGCTTTCTTTCTTTAGGGCTGGCCGTGTAGTCTGGCCTCTCGCCAAGTGGTTTCGTATTTTGTATGATAAATTAGATCTAGAATGGGCCAAATGTACGTAGTGATCAGTATGTGGATTCAAATCTCATATGTCGACCAGCTCAGCGAGAGACTTCATAATCGTTTTTCTAATAACTTTTAAGAAACGTTTCAAAATACAGTTTTACTTAAACATGGACAGGAAAAACAAAACAAAACAAAAACAAAAAAGAAAAAAAATCAAAATAAAACCGATACAATCAATATTTCAGCACAAAAAGAGCGTTAAAAATTCGTTTTTCTCCCTCACACACACACACACACACACACACACACACACACACCACACACACACACACACACACACACACACACACACACACATATATATATATCACATTTATATATATATCACATATATATATATAAATTCGTTTTTCTCCCTCATATATATATATATATATATAGCCTTATGTTTATATTCTTATATGCGTATAGTACATACAGCCTTATACGGCAGGAGTTGGGGTTTTAAAACTATAAATATGTTGCTTTATATATAGTTACATGTGCCTGGTCTTGTTGGCTTGGGATTGTTTCTAGAAGTCATGATGATGAGGCATGGGTGCCTGAGTCGGATGGGGAGTAGATTAGGTTGAAATGAATCATGAAAACCTGGAGTGGACTAAAAAAAAAAAACAAGAATTTCTTTGCTGGCTCCGTCACAATAGGGATCACAGCAAGTGTTATCACGTTAGCCAGCCTGTATGAGTGCATGGAAGAGGCACAAAAAAAGAGGTAGGATAGGGTCTTAGTCAGTTCTGTTTCACGAGCTGTGATAGCCACAACTTCCCTCTAATATGCTCATCGGTCTAGGAACGTCAGGGTTGGGCGAACTATAGCTGACCAAGACCCTGTCCCGTCTCCCCGTTGATACACTTAACAAAAAATGGCTTAGCCTGGCTAACGGGCAGGGATCGCTATAGTCCCCGTGGTGGTGGAGCCTGCTAAAGAAGTATTTCACACCCCTTGCTTTTTAGCTCCAAAAGTAGTCACCGTAACCTGATCTCAGTCGGACACGATGCTGTGCTTCAACATCTTCACTGCATCGGCCGCAAAGAACATCGGTTCGCAGATAGAGGAAGAACAAGAAGAAGAACAACAAGTAGAAAAATGGTGTGTTCTGTGGTTCAAGCAACCAGAAAAACGGCGTGTCCTGTGGTTCAAGGAACTAGAAAAATGATGTGTTCTGTGGTTCAAGGAACTAGAAAAATGATGTGTTCTGTGGTTCAATGAACTAGAAAAATGGTGTCCTGTGATTCAAAGAACTAGAAAAATGATGTGTTCTGTGGTTCAAGCAACCAGAAAAACGGCGTGTCCTGTGGTTCAAGGAACTAGAAAAATGGTGTGTCCTGTGGTTAAAGGAAATAGATACACGGAGTGTCCTTTGGTTGCAGCAGATCTGGTAGACTTTTTCCTGTTTACACGGGGAATTTATGTTTGTGGGCAAGCTGGGGTATGAACATGAATATTTTCAGTATTTGTAGAGATCCCCTTCTTTGTCCCCATAAAATCCTGTTAATGAGAGACACTTGTGCGGATAGTAAGAACATGTTGTGATTTTCTTTAGAAGACCACTATTGTAGTAAGTCTGCTAAGTGGGCCGTTCAATCAAATAATCTGTTCTCGTAGCTCCTTTTTTCCGGAGCATAAGCCACAGACAAAGTCTTTCCAATCATTTCTATCTTTGGCCTTGTGGGACATGAGGCACAGAGAAAGTCTTTCCAATCATTTCTATCTTTGGCCTTGTGGGACGTGAGGCACAGAGAAAGTCTTTCCAATCATTTCTATCTTTGGCCTTGTGGGACGTGAGGCACAGAGAAAGTCTTTCCAATCATTTCTATCTTTGGCCTTGTGGGACATGAGGCACAGAGAAAGTCTTTCCAATCATTTCTGTCTTTGGCCTTGTTCTCCAAGTTACCCCATGTAAATCAATTTGCTTTAGAACCCTTATTGTATCCTTTCTCCTTGTACTCTTTGGCATCCCTTAATTTCGCTTTTTTTCAGGGCTCTAGCCGGTCTTCCTATGCTGTCACTTTGCTTTCTCTGTCCCTGCCCAGCCTGTCTCTGTTTTCTAGTTTTGATTGGTACATTATCTCTGTTCTTGTTCTGTTGTCTGTAAATCTCATGCTGTTCTATTTTATTCTGTCATTTAATCGTAAGAATTCCTTCTCAGGCAGTTGTTTATAAATATCAGGAGGCCCTTTGTTCTTACAGAAATATCGACGAGTATGTTCATGAAAAAAAAAATTATAAAAGAAATACTTGCACAATAAAGTATCAAGAATGATGGATGTACAGTCAGAACAGAGGGATATTGGGAGGGGGGGGGGGTTTGAAGACACAGCAGATTGGACTTCAGTCATTCAAAACATGCCGAACAGCGCTAGCGATCAATCTTGCTCCACATGAAGCGGTTCTTGATGTTTGGCCAGTGGTGGTAGAGTGTGATACGGAAGATAACCCCAAAATTTATCAATTTGTGTGTGAGTGTTTGTGTGTGGCTAGGAGAAGTAGGGGTAGAAGAGGCCGCAGGAGTTGGGTTAGTAACAGAAGAATCGTGTACTTGAAATTTCCGTATACACAGCCAGTCTTGACATTTCCAATCTGATGAATTCTGCGTGACTCATTTATCAAAGCTGTGATCTTTGCTTACATTAAGAAATCAGATTATACATGTCACCACGTGACAAACCTATTTGATTTCGGCTTTATTTTTTCTCTTTAATAAACGTGTGAAGCCAGCAGCTAAACATAGAAAGAAGAAGGAGAAGGTATGAAATATATTCAGAGATTGTAATGACTGATAGGAGCGAGGCTTTGTGTGGGCACGGATGAGGTATACAAGTAATAGATTCAAATAAATGATAGTTCTGATAGGTGGGTTGATGTACGGGACTAACTGTGGGAAGGTGGCATGAGATGGATGGATGGATGGATGGATGGATGAGTAGATAGATAGATAGATAGATAGATAGATAGATAGATAGATAGATAGATAGATAGATAGATAGATAGATAGATAGATAGATCTAATGACTGTTATTGCCAGAGGTGGGGTGGAGAATACGCTCTTCACTCCAAAGGCGTGCGTCTCAGATAGCCTCTGACAGTCAAGTCCAGCTCCTGTCCTTCTCATTGCAGAACTGTTTAAACTGACAGGAGAAAGGGCGAAGGCGAATATCTGGCGCCTAAAACCAGATGCTTCGGGTAGATGAGAGTCATGTTTGGTAGCTCATCTACCCCTGCTAGGGAGATTCTTCAGCTGCCGTGCGTGGATTGGGGTTCCTCCCGGCCAGTGAAGAAAGGTGCATATGGGGTTGTCGTGCAGCACCACTGTTGAAAAGGTGAAAGAAAGGAATAAGCGAAGGATCATTCATTTATTTGCAGATCCCTTGCCGAACTTTGCCTCCCTAACAGCTCTTCCGAAGGCCTCTCGGTTGTGATGAAGATGGCCTGCTGCTGATGCATACATTAAGCGAAGTAAACAGTAGTCAAAACACGGCACCTCTGGTCTGGGGGTCGGCCTAAGTGCACTCATATCGGGCGAAATGCCTGCAAGACACTGCTGGTGAGATTCTTCGGATGCCGCGCGTGGAGTGAAGCTCCCCCCGGCCAAGGAAGAAAATGCGGAAAAGCAATGAAGGTTGCTGCCGGTGTGAAAAGGTGATGGAAAGGATTAAGTGAAGCTTAATCGGCATGTCCAGTAGTCTCGCTGCGAGAGCTACACATACTACGACGCCTCTTCTTTAGAGGTCGGCCACGTCCGAAATACACCCATACTGGTGAAATATGCCTAAACCTGCACACACCAGGGGTTAAAATTGATGGCTACGCATATCACGGTACCTATGCTCTAGAGGTCGGTCACGTCCGATATACACGCGTACTGGTGAAATATGACTAAACGGCTTAAACAAGGGGTGAAACTTGATGGCTACGCATGCCACATTACCTCTTCTCTAGAGGTCGGTCACGTCCTAAACACGCCCATACTGGGATAATATGCCTAAACAGGCTCAACCCAGGGATGGAAGTCACTAGTGGCGAGGATTCATCCTCTTGGACAAAAGCTCCATCCTGGTCACAACTAGGAAAGGTAGCGGCCACTACCACAAAATGCTGAAGTCGGAGACGCTGGACCAGGGCAGTCTAGATGGGCAACCACCTCTCACCCGGCGGTGATACACGGGTATCTCAAAACACGTCGAGGTATTCCGGTGAGAAAGTCCAATTCTAGCCTTGATGGGCTACCACCTCTCACCCAGCGGGGATATACTGATATCCAAAACACGTCGAGGTTTCCAGTGAGAACGTCCAACTCTAGACTAAACTGGTGCAATGAAAACCACGGTATCACGCAGTCCCGCTTCTGAGACCCACCAAGAATACAAGCTCAAGCCCTGCGATACTTTGAACCTCTTGTGGTCCTCTCAGGATCTCATGTGGTCTTTTGGGGACCACACGGGGGACCATGGGACCTATCGATGACCACAGGTGTAAATTCAGTAGGATCACAGGGTGCTCTTGGTGGTAGAAGCGAACGAAGAAGATAGACAGACAGACAGACAGACGGACGGACGGACGGACGGACGGACGGACGGACAGACAGACAGACAGACAGACAGACAGACAGACAGATAGATAGATAGATAGATAGATGCACTCAGGTGTTGCGATAAAAATGACAGAAAGGTCACTGAAAACGGTGTGCCCAGTAAAACAGAGAATATATAAAATATCAAAACGAATTTCAATGACAGCCTCGGGAAGCAGCAAATATTTTAGGCTTTCAGTTCATATGTTTTTTTTTCTTTTGTTCTTTCAATGTAAAAACTATCATTTTATCTTGATAATGTATTTTTAAATTATCGTTTTATATATCTGTCTGGTCCATGCTAATCAGACGTTCGCCAACACTGATTTCCACAACCATCTGTCCTTTTCTCTTTCTATAAGATGTGTGTTGGACCGTGCTCCGTGCCACTCTTTTAGTCCGTCAAGTATCTTGTTCTTTTGTCTTCCAATGTCCTTTTCTTCCTACAATTTTTCTGTTTTCAGTAGGTGTTCAATTTTTCCCCTTCTCAAAACATGTCCTGAAGATCTGAACTGTCGTGTTCTGAAGTTTGCCACTGTTTCTCAGTGTTGCAGCCTCAATTGGAACTTTTTTTTTTTTTGGCTGTCCACGATATTCACAATAGTTTTCTTTTGAAGCACTTTTTCGCTGCTTCCAGTAGACTTTGGGTGCTGTTTTATATCACACACTGCTAAAGAATTGAAGATGAATTTTAGGCATTAAACGCTGTTGGCGATATTCTTCGGCTGCAGTGCGTGGAGCGGTGCTCCTCTCGCCCAATGAAAAAAGGTGCAAATGAGGTTGCTGCGCAGCACCACTGCGGAAAAGGTGGTAAAAAGGATAAAGTGAAGCAAACAGTCAAATCACGGCACCTCTGGTCTGGAGGTCGGCCACGTCCTAAATGCACTCATATCGGGTGAAATGCATGAACCGGCTTGTCCCAGAGGTTAAGACACTGCTGGTGAGACTCTTCGAATGCCGTGCGTGGAGTGAAGCTCTTCCCGGTCAAAGAAGAAAATGCGGAAAAGAAATAAAGGTTGCTGTGCGGCGCCGATGTGAAAAGGTAATGGAATGGATAAAGTGAAGTTTAATCGGTATATCCAGTAGTATCGCTGCGATAGCTATACATACCATGGCACCTCTACTCTAGAGGCCGGCCACGTCTGAAATACACCTACACTGGTAATATATGCCTAAACTGGCACACACCAGGGGTGGAACTTGATGGCTAGACATGTCATGCCACCTCCGCTCTAGAGGTCGGTCACGCCTGATATACAACCATACTGGTGAACTTTGCCTAAACCGGCTCACACCAGGGGTGAATCTTGAAGGCTATGCATGTCACAGTACCTCTGCTCTAGAGGTCGGTCACGTCCCAAACACGCCCATACTGGGATAATATGCCAAAACCGGCTCAAACCAGGGGTAGAAGTCAATAGTGGCGAGGATTCGTCCTCCTGGACAAAAGCTCCATCATGGTCACAACTAGGAAGGGTAGCGGCCACGACCGCAAAATGCTGAAGTCGGAGACACTGGACCAGGGCAGTCTAGATAGGCAACCACCTCTCACCCGGCGGGGATGTTTGCGTATTCTAATCACGCTGAGGTTTTCCGGTGAGAAAGTCCAACTCTGGACTAGATGGGCAACCACCTCTCACCCGGCGGTGATACACGGGTATCTCAAAACACGTCGAGGTTTTCCGGTGAGAAGGTCCAACTCTGGCCTGGTTTGGCTACCGTTTCTTACCCAGCGGGGATGCACTGATATCCTAAACACGTCGAGGTCTTCAAGTGAGAAAGTCCAACTCTAGACTAAACTGGTGCAACGAAAACCACGGTGTCACGCAATCCGCTTCAGAGACCCACCAAGAATACAGGCTAAAACCCTGTGATACTCTGAACCCCTTGTGGTCCTCTCGTGGATCTTTTGTGGTCCTTTCGGGACCACACAGGAGACCACAGGACCTAACGAGGACCACAGGCGTAAATTCAGTAGGATCACAGTGCAGTTTTGGTGGTAGAAGCGAACGAAGAAGAAGAAGAAGTAGGCACTAAAAATACCGAGGATGAGAAAGTGTGTCTGAGACAAAGGGCAAATACAGGGTGTTCCACAGGTAACTGTGCACTAACCAAGTATCGATTCCGGTATCGTAGTGATATCTTAATGTCTGCGGTATCTAGCCACATCTACATGCCGTGGCTTGAGTCACCGACTAAAGCTATACAACAGCAGGCTTCAACACATTAATGTACGCAGGTAGACGTGGTTAGATACTGCAGTCATTAAGATATCACTACGATACCGGAATCGACACCGGGCTAGTGCGCAGTTATTTTCCGAACGCACTGTATGTATATACATATTCGTATGTGTCTCTGAACTGCTAGCTAGTGTTCTTTGCAGCCGATGCGGTAAACATTTTGAAGCACAGCATTGTGTCGGATTGAGAGCGGGTTTCATTCATTCATTCATTTGCATGTCCCTTGTGGAACTTTGGCTCTCAAACAGCGCTCCTGTATGCCTCTCGGTTGTGAGCAAGATGGCCTGCTGCTGATGCATCCATTTGCAGATCATCAACGATGTCTTGCAGCCATCTTCGCTTTGGTCTTCCTCTCTTTCTTTTTCCCATTATGTACCCTTCCAAGACGGTCTTCTCTAGATTATCATGACGTTTAATGTGTCAAAAATATTTAAGTTTTCTCTCTTTAATCCTCTTTACTGGCCAGCCTTTTTCAGTATTAAGATCTTGTAGTATAGATATATTTGTTCTTTTTTGTGTCCATGATATTTGAAGAACTCTTCTGTAGCATTTACATTCAAAGGCATTTATGTGTTTCTCAGCTGTTTTGTTAAGTGTCCAGGTCTCACAGGCATATGTTGTGGTGGGAAAGATGCATGCCCTTAAAAATCTTATTTTTGTAGTTTTGTCTGTTCCTCTCCACAGAGAGTGGGTTACAGGCGGCTATTTTATTTTTAGTCCCTGAGTGGAGTTTAAATGCAAGGTATGTACTTCTTTAGCAGACTCCACCACCATGGGGGTCTATGACGGTACCATCCCGTTAGCCGGCTATGTCTGGTGGCATCAATGGAGAGGTGGAACAGGGTCTTGGTCAACTGTGGTTCGCCAACCAAAATCCTAGCATGTTAGCTATGGTTCGCCATCCGTAATGCTAGCATGTTAGCTATCTTTCGCTATCCACAACGCTATCATGTTAGCTATGGGTCGCTGATTGCCACATCGGACAGCGTCTGCCTCGCCCATCTATACATACACATATGACATCATATGCAAGTTGCTAAAATATTGTTCAGACAAAAACCTTCTCTCCAATGTTCTAAAACATGAACTCTTAACCCAGAAGGTCTGGGAACCAAACGACGGAGGTATGAGATTCGATCTCTGAAAGATTTTGAAAGGAAAACAAAAAACAAAAAAAAAGTATGTATGTTTTAAGATCAGAATCTTCTTTCATATGTTTATGATTTGGATCATCATCACTGCACTCCGGACATGTCCATAGATACTCAGATTCTCTCTCTCTCTCTCTCTCTCTCTTTCTTTCTCCCCCTCTTTTTTCCAGTATATCCATCATCATCCTGAGGCTGATAGTTCCCGTTCTGTGTTGGTTTATATGTCCTCTCACGCAACCCCATATACCTTTCGTTGTTGGCTGTGGCAATCTGTACTCCCAGCTCTCTCAGTCTAAGCAGAGATGTAGATTAGCTTCTATCGAAGTCCTCCACTCTGCCTACCTGTCTAAGCGCATTGACAATGTCGGCCCGATCCAGTGGTTGTCCCTCTGCTATGACGGCAGAAGCAGCCAGTCTATCAGTTCTTTCATTTCTCCAGACTCATGTATGCCCATAGATATTTGTACTTGTACCATCTCCCTGTAACTGTGAGCTGTTGTTCTTTGCAGCCGATCCTGCAGAGGTTTTGAGGCACAGCATCGTATCGGCGTGGGAGTGGGTTATGGCAGCTACTTTTTCAGTCCTGGAGTACAGCTAAAAAGCCGGAGGTGTGCAATGCTTCTTTAGCAGATCCCACCACCATGGGGACTATGACGATCCCTGCCTCGTTAGTCAATCTATGCCAGCTACTGGGGATACCAACTGAGAGGCGGGACAGGGTCTTGGTCAGCTAAGGCTCACTAACTCTGACGCTAGCATATCAGCTGTGGGTCGTTAAGTGCCTCATCAGACTGCGTCTTCACCCGTCTTTTCAAAGATCTAGATGAAGGTGACTTTGAGAATTGTTGATCTTTGCAATGGCTCAGATCACTGCATGCGTTCGATCACTGCCTCGATCTTCATATGTTCTGTTCTCTATTTATCCGTTTGTAAAAACAAAGCGAAAATATTGCCATCTCTTGAAGTTATACTAGTACCTACGAAGACGTAATGTTGCTAATGATATCTACAATCTGTCTAAGACATACGGACATACTAGACAAGCCACTGGGAGTCTAAAAAAGAACCCCTGTTACATAATGTTAGCCACCTAAAGCCTAGTTTATACGCGACATTAAGTTACACTTGAATTCTTCCCGGGGGCAAAAAGACGGTGTTTATTTCACAAAAGACACCGTGTTCCTCCATGTTCTTGCTATTATGCTAATCTCACTGGGACTACCAGCTGGTGCTCTTTGCGGGCGAGGCTGTGATGATGATGTCGAATCAAGCTTCGTACTGACAGTGGATTGCTTGTGGCTTGGACTGAAACCTGAAGTAGATCCAAAATAGGTGGCTGTCGAGGGACTATATTACCAGGATTACGAGGGTTAACAGCGAGCCGCCAGGTATGAGTTAATCACACTGAAGTAATAAACTAACCTGTTAGGAAAGGCATAAAGTAGTGATGGAAGACTTGAAGACTTAAGACTTGACCAGGCCTCATAGTGATGGAAGACTTAAGACTGAAAGACTTGATCAGCCCTCCTAGTGATGGAAGACTTGAAGACTTAAGACTGAAGACTTGATCAGGCCTCATAGTGATGGAAGACTTAAGACTGAAAGACTTGATCAGTCCTCATAGTGATGGAAGACTTAAGACTGAAATACTTGATCAGGCCTCACAGTGATGGAAGACTTAAGACTGAAGACTTGATCAGGCCTCGTAGTGATGGAAGACTTGAAGACTTAAGACTGAAGACTTGATCAGGCCTCGTAGTGATGGAAGACTTGAAGACTTAAGACTGAAGACTTGATCAGGCCTCATAGTGATGGAAGACTTGAAGACTGAAAGACTTGATCAGGCCTCGTAGTGATGGAAGACTTAAGACTGAAAGACTTGATCAAGCCTCATAGTGATGGAAGACTTAAGACTGAAATACTTGATCAGGCCTCATAATGATGGAAGACTTGATGACTTAAGACTGAAAGACTTGATCAGGCCTCATAGTGATGGAAGACTTGAAGACTTAAGACTGAAATACTTGATCAGGCCTCACAGTGATGGAAGACTTAAGACTGAAGACTTGATCAGGCCTCACAATGATGGAAGGCTTAAGACTGAAGACTTGATCAGGCGTCACACTGATGGAAGACTTAAGACTGAAGACTTGATTAGGCCTCATAGTGATGGAAGACTTAAGACTGAAGACTTGATCAGGCATCATAGTGATGGAAGACTTAAGACTGAAGACTTGATCAGGCCTCATAGTGATGGAAGACTTAAGACTGAAGACTTGATCAGGCCTCGTAGTGATGGAAGACTCAAGACTGAAGACTTGATCAGGCCTCACAGTGATGGAAGACTTAAGACTGAAGACTTAATCAGGCCTCATAGTGATGGAAGACTTGAAGACTTAAGACTGAAAGACTTGATCATGCCTTACAGTAATGGAAGACTTGAAGACTTAAGACTGAAGACTTGATCATGCCTTACAGTAATGGAAGACTTGAAGACTTAAGACTGAAGACTTGTTCAGGCCTCACAATGATGGAAGACTTGAAGACTTAAGACTGAAAGACTTGATCAGGCCTCACAGTGATGTAAGACTTGAAGACTTAAGACTGAAAGACTTGATCAGGCCTCGTAATGATGGAAGACTTGAAGACTTAAGACTGAAGACTTGACCAGGCCTCACAGTGATGTAAGACTTGAAGATTTAAGACTGAAGACTTGATTAGGCCTCACAATGATGGAAGACTTGAAGACTTAAGACTTAAGATTTGATCAGGCCTCACAATGATGGAAGACTTGAAGACTTAAGACTGAAGATTTGATCAGGCCTCATAACGAGCCCTTACTGGAGCACAGCTGACTCTTGTACTGTGTTAATTGAAGGTTTTTGAAAAAAAAAAGAGTTAGATGTAACCAAATTAGGAACAGGGAACGAAACAAAATATACAAGGTGTCAAGAAAGTCTTCCTGTGTAGCTAAAATAGTGGACTGGAAGTGCAGTTAACGTGCACAACACCAAGTGTGTTATCACAGAGGTCTCCCCCCTCCCCCCACAACTTTATCAAGCTTCCGTCCCTTTGTCACCCCGACCACATACTTACTTCCCATAAAACTCCCCCCCCCCTTCAGCTGGTTATGATGCACCTCCCCCCCCCGGCACCTCCATTTTTCGCCCTTACCGATCCAAGATCTTCTCATCGCCTCCCTCAAGGGGGGGGGGGGGGGAAGGAGGAGAGGGGGAACAACATTGCCCATAGGGAAATCACTACATTAACACGGGTACACGTAGGTGTCCAGGGTGACATGGCAATCATCTACTGAATGTTTTGTAACTAACGGCACACATTTTTCTTAAAAGTGTTAAATTTCCTTTCGTGTAGGAAGTTTTGGGACACCCTGGACTGGGGGAGAAGCTGCTCTACTCCAGGAGCGAAATTATGAATCAAAGCAACGATCTAAATAAATGTAGATCTGATGACGTCTTACTGTCGTAGATAAAAAAAAAAAAACGGTTTACCGCTTTCTTCAAGCTTTCATTCTGTTCTCTTTTGTTTTCTTTGAATATTTGTAACCAACTGAACTAGTAACAAAGATGTGTGTGTGTGTGTGTGGGGGGGGGGGTATATTTTAATTTCCCTTTTAGTAAAGGGGTGTCGCGGTGGTGTAGCGGTTAGTGTACTCACCTGCCGATCAGAAGGTCCCTGGTTCGATTTTATCGTACTGATCAGTACCCGGGGGTCAACACAGCCCTAAGAAAATGACTACCTGTGGGTTTCCCCTGGGAAAACAAAGACAGCTAGGCAAGGTGCTGGCAATCCCTACCTGAAATGCTGCAGTGGCCTAGATATGTGAAGGCAGCAACACTTCACACCCCTGCTACATGCAAATGCTATGGGACTTAGGCTGGACTTAGAATTAATTAAGACAGGAAACAAATTTATTACAATCTGCTTGTCATGTCCTGGCACTAGATGATCAAATGTTTCCTGCCCTTGCCGGTTTTTTTATCCTTTCTTTCCTTATCGTGTTTATCTACTCCGACCGGAGCAAAGATGAATGTGCTTAGAGTGAAGGTGAAGTTATCAGGACCAGCAAACCATTGCTAGTCAAGACCACTGTTCCTTGTAAGCTTCGCGGCCGCGCACAAAATATTTGGAGCCACACAAAAAGAAAAAATGAAACTGCTACTTTTATTTTCCAGTTTCCAGATGTTACTCCGTGCTGTAACTGCGATCAAGAAAATTACAAAGATAGTGCATGTTTTTCCTTTACTGTTTCTTTCTTGTTGAGACATGACTTTCAGATCGGATGTTTCAACGTGTCTTTTATCGCGTAGCTTCGGTAATACTGTAGGAGAATCGTGACGAGGCAAGTGGGCACACATTAGAGGGTAGTTAAACTGAACGGGCAGATGAATTTCCACTTCGTCGTGGAAAACGAGAATGTATATTGAGCTGCTGAGGTATGCAAATTGATCTTGGTAACTAACACCAGACGCCGTAACCACCAACATTAGAGCCATCCTGTTGTTTTTTTTTATATCAGTAAATTTACAGTGTATATGTATACGTTACTACACACATTTGCACACACAATATTTTTTTGCACACGAACTGAACATTTTGCAAACAGACCGCAAACCTTTAGAAAGAACATTGGTCAAGACCCCCTCCCACCTTTCTTTGATTGTTCCAAGAAACAGGCTCAAATTGTTTGCCTCTATGAGGCCTAACATCATATTCTCCATGTTGCCTCTATGAGAACTAACATCATATCCTCCCTGTTGTCTCTATGAGACCTAACATCATATTCTCCATGTTGCCTCTATGAGAACTAACATCATATCCTCCCTGTTGTCTCTATGAGACCTAACATCATATTCTCCATGTTGCCTCTATGAGACCTAACATCATATTCTCCATGTTGCCTCTATGAGACCTAACATCATATTCTCCATGTTGCCTCTATGAGAACTAACATTATATCCTCCCTGTTGTCTCTATGAGACCTAACATCATATTCTCCATGTTGCGTCTATGAGACCTAACATCATATTCTCCATGTTGCCTCTATGAGACCTAACATCATATTCTCCATGTTGCTTCTATGAGAACTAACATTATATCCTCCCTGTTGTCTCTATGAGACCTAACATCATATTCTCCATGTTGCCTCTATGAGACCTAACATCATATTCTCCATGTTGCCTCTATGAGAACTAACATAATATCCTCCCTGTTGTCTCTACGAGAACTAACACTATATCCTTCCTGTTGTCTATATGAAAACTAACATCACATCCTCCCTGTTTGTCTGTATGAGAACTGACATTATATTCTCCCTATTGTCTCTATGCGAACTAACATCATATCCTCCCTGTTGTCTCTATGCGAACTAACATCATATCCTCCCTGTTGTCTATATGAGACCTAACATCATATCTTCCCTGTTATCTCTATGAGAATTAACATCATATCCTCCCTTTTGTCTCTATGAACACTAACACTATATCCTCCATGTTGCCTCTATGAGCTTATGTTAACCCATAACACCTAAGTTGTCACAATGAGAGGACAGGAACACGAGTGTATTGCGTACATTTATGTACAAACGATGCACACATATACTGTGTACTGTAAGCAGATGAACAACTGCCAAGGAGCTTTCCCAATCACCATTCACGAGAAAGTTCTTGTTATCCACGGAGTCCCTTGAAACTAACCCTGCTAAAATCCATATTTTGCTGCAAAAATTTCAGCAGATTTCTGCGCCAATGTACTCTACACTTTTCCTTCAATAAGCACAAAGAGCAGTAGTATCGCTCCCCCCCCCCCACCCAACCCCCTTCCGATTTCACATGTAAACAGAATCGCTCAAGCTCATGTTATTTTATCGACCCGTCCCCCCCCCCTCCCCTCCTTCCTCAAAAAAATACACAGGGAAGAGAGAGAGAGAGGATTTCATAAAAATAAAACAAACAAACAACAACAGCATCATCAAAGAACACAGGAACCCAATATCCTCCTCATTCTCGTCAAAGATAATTCTCTCGGCAAGGGCGACTGGAAAACTCGAATGTGCAGGACTCGGGAGAAGCTCCAAATGTGAGAAGAAATCCGACGAATGTGTTTTTAATCTTACCGTTGCCCGTTTCGCTGTCGTGCTAATGCCAAGCTCAAATTTCTTTGGAAATTTTTCCAGGCGTAAAATATGCAACTAATACATCAATGTACGGGATATTAGGCAAAAAAACCTTACCAGTGTTGCAATACAAGTCTGGGAATAGAGAAAAGTTTCAAAGGAAACTGATGTTTTTTTTTCTTTTATAACTGAGGGGGGGGGGGGGGGCCTTTTCTGGAAATTTAGAAAAAAAAAGAGGCGGGAAAGCAGGAATAGTTGCTATGGTTGTGTATCCTAGCAACATAACAGAACTAAACTCCTTGTCCTGAAGATCTTCAACTATCGACATCCAGGCCGGCTGGGATTGGGCTGCCTGGAACTTCGTGAATTTCATCTGCGGGCGCAGTTATCTGGATCACGTTGTTGGTAACAGCAAGCCGCAGATGCAGTACTTACACGACAATTTAGCCGACTGCAAAATCAACACTAGAAATTTAGCGAATTATTTTCGACACTAAGTCTTGCACATGGTGCAGTGATAGAAACACAAGAGTTGTGTGGTCGGTGTGAAGAAACAGACAGGACTTTTAGAAGTAGTAAGGCACACCGAACAATGCATGAGAGATCTGATCCGACTAAACTTGAGAACTTGGAGAAATTACTGGCTACACCTTCTGTGCTGGAAATGGTTTGCCTTACGAAGACTGAAGTGTTGATATTTGCTTTCCTGTTGTTATCGCGAGGAATCAGCAGGACGAAATCACTGATCAAAAGAAAAAAAACACACACACACACACAAATAACCATGAGTTTCAACACAGGATTACTGAAGTATAAATATTCTAATCTCCCACAGGAAGTTACACTGAAGTAAGAAATTATACCGGACATGAAGCTGACTTGAGAAATCATCTATCCTGTCAACGGCCAGTGCTCTCTTCTTTATCATCTTCTACTTTTTTACATCTTCTAGATTTTTAAAAATGTGTGAGCAAACAAAGAGCAAAGATAAAAAAAATGTGTGGACAGAGAAAGAGTAAAGATAAAAAATGTTTGAGGAAAGAAAGAGCAAATATTAAAAAATGTGTGAGGAAAGAAAAAGCAAAGATAAAAAATGTGTGGGTAGAGAACGTGTAAAGATTAAAATTGTGTGGGCAAAGAAAGAGCAAAAATTTTTAAAAATGTATAAGGAAAGAAAGACCAAATATAAAAAAAAAATGTCTGAGGAAAGAAAGAGCAAAGATAAGAAATGTGAGGGTAGACAAAGTGTAAAGATTAAAATTGTGTGGGCAAAGAAAGAGCAAAAATAAAAAAAAATGTCTGAGGAAAGAAAGAGCAAAGATAAAAAAAATGTGTAGGCAGAGAAAGGGTAAAGCTTAAAAAACGCGTGGACAGCAAAAGAGGAAAGATTTTAAAAAAGAACTGTGGGTAGAAAAAGTGCAAAAGTTACAAGAAATTGTGGACACAAAGAAATAACAAAGATAAACAACTTGTGGGCAGAGAAATGAGAAAGATAAGAAGTTTGTGGATAGGATAAAAGCAAAGATAAATAACTGGTTGACCGAGAAATAGTGAAGGGAAAAAAAAACATGTGGACAGAGAAAGACCAAATATTTTCTTTGTAAATGTAGTAATGAACTGCTGTACCTTTTTTCAAAGGCACTTTAGGGCAGAAACAAATGCTTCCTTGTCCCCTATACTCATCAAGCAGATGAGGAGATATACATGTACTGGAAAATGAGGCATGTTCTTCCTTCTCTTCTTACTCTCCGAACAGGTGTCTCCGACTCGGTCTGTTTCTTCCAGAAACAAGGAGGCCGATACCAGAAACCGTGAACTGAATTAGCAACAGACGCTTAAAAAAAAAAAAGAAAAAAATCTGCAACGATCATAAACAGAAAAACAGAAAACACAAGCGACGCAAGTTTCTCACGTGATGGCTTCATTAATCTTCTGGGCATGTTCGCTGTTTCATCAGAACATTCTAATTAGCCGTTTCTTTTCGGTATATTCACTTTTTAAACGTTTTTTTTTTTTTTTAAGGTTGGAACAGGAAATTGGTCTAACCTTGAGCATGCGCAAGGGGGCAAGTTTATGAGATTCAAGATGGCAGAATGAAACATTGATATTAATTAATAGAAAATAAAACGAATCACGTGACATGTGTTTGGAGTTGGACGTACGACTTCGCTTCTTGCTCTCGCCCCAAACCGATATTCTCAGTTCACAGACTTTTCCATTACAAAACCATTTTGGGTTATCTTTGCCGTAAAACTGAGGAGAAGACTGCTATAGTACTAAAATATAGATTATATTTCTGCATAGTTTGTGAAATTTGGACAGTTAATGCTGGATGATAGAGAAACTGGGAGATATAAAGATGTAATAAATAGCTTGGACAACCGGGAAAAACAAATGAACAGGTCCTGGGAGAAGTTCTCTAAACCACGGAAACTAGATAAGAAAGAAAAAAAAACATGTGGACAGAGAAAGACCAAATATTTTCTTTGTAAATGTAGTAATGAACTGCTGTACCTTTTTTCAAAGGCACTTTAGGGCAGAAACAAATGCTTCCTTGTCCCCTATACTCATCAAGCAGATGAGGAGATATACATGTACTGGAAAATGAGGCATGTTCTTCCTTCTCTTCTTACTCTCCGAACAGGTGTCTCCGACTCGGTCTGTTTCTTCCAGAAACAAGGAGGCCGATACCAGAAACCGTGAACTGAATTAGCAACAGACGCTTAAAAAAAAAAAAGAAAAAAATCTGCAACGATCATAAACAGAAAAACAGAAAACACAAGCGACGCAAGTTTCTCACGTGATGGCTTCATTAATCTTCTGGGCATGTTCGCTGTTTCATCAGAACATTCTAATTAGCCGTTTCTTTTCGGTATATTCACTTTTTAAACGTTTTTTTTTTTTTAAGGTTGGAACAGGAAATTGGTCTAACCTTGAGCATGCGCAAGGGGGCAAGTTTATGAGATTCAAGATGGCAGAATGAAACATTGATATTAATTAATAGAAAATAAAACGAATCACGTGACATGTGTTTGGAGTTGGACGTACGACTTCGCTTCTTGCTCTCGCCCCAAACCGATATTCTCAGTTCACAGACTTTTCCATTACAAAACCATTTTGGGTTATCTTTGCCGTAAAACTGAGGAGAAGACTGCTATAGTACTAAAATATAGATTATATTTCTGCATAGTTCGTGAGATTTGGACAGTTAATGCTGGATGATAGAGAAACTGGGAGATATAAAGATGTAATAAATAGCTTGGACAACCGGGAAAAACAAATGAACAGGTCCTGGGAGAAGTTCTCTAAACCACGGAAACTAGATTAAATGATAAGAAAGAAAAAAAAACAGTCAAATTTTCTTGGACATATCATAAGAAGACAGAAGTTAAGAGAACTTGGACATGTCATGAGAAGACAGAAGTTAGGAAACTTGGACATGTCATGAGAAGACAGAAGTTAGGAAACTTGGACATGTCATGAGAAGACAAGTTTCTGCAGGTTATGATCGGAAAGTTCAAGGGGAAGAAAGGAAGGTCACGGGAAAAATATCTCAGTGGACTGACCACGTGGCACAAAAGAAAACAAAACACCTGAACTGATAGGAAATTCCAACGACAGCGCAAGATAAAGAAGTATGCCCGTCAGCGCTATCTGGCACAGCACATAATGACTGAATCTGTTGCAAGTCATCCATGTCATTCCGCTACTGATAAACACAGCTCTTTGTTAAAACCAGCGCTAAAATGAAATGGCGCTGTCCAAAATTTGACACAGCAAGGTCTCAGAAGATACTTTACAATGCGGAAAGTCGACTTAGACGTAGGAATTATAAAAATGTTAATGGGCTAATAATTGTCTGTAATTTATACGTTGTTATGTCGTATTTTTATTGTTGGTATCTTATCTTTATAGGTACAAGAAGACTGAAGGTTGCACAGGCTAACACATTCACACATGACATCAATGAAAGGGAAAAACACACACACACAATCAATACTTCTTCAGATAACTATAAAACTTACATTGTTATTAAATCATCTGTTTACATAGTTAGCAAAATCAAACGAAGGATCATCGTTTTATATGCTGTTATTCATCAGCTTATATTGTTATCAACAAAATCAAATCAATTTTTAAAAAAAATATTAGGTTCCCCCAAAGTGTAACAACAATGGAATAACTAAAATCAGATCAGCTTCCTACGTGTGGTGGGTTAGTTTGATTTTCTAACATAAAATCGATCCTTGCGCAATTCTCTAATCTTCATCATTAAAGATTACGTGTCTGGATATAATCAGAGGTACTTCTTCTTTTTCTTCGTTCGCTTCTACTGCCAAGACCGCCCTGTGATCTTACTGAATTTGCTCCCGAAAGGACCATACAAGGTCCCTGAGAGGACCACACGATGTTCAGAGTATCGCAGGGCTTGGGCCTGTATTCTCGGTGGGTCGTAGAAGTGGGATTGCGTGACACAGTGGTTATCGTTGCACCAGTGTGATCTAGATTTGGACTTTCTCACCAGAAAACCTCGACGTGTTGTGGATGTCAATATATCCCCGCTGGGTGAGAAGTGGTTGCCAATCCAGTCCAGAGTTGGACTTTCTTACCGGAAAACCTCAGCGTGATTATAAGAGGTACTAATCGGTAATAACTGCGTAGAACACGCATATATATAAAATTCAGAAATACATATTTATGTGTAGATATAAACCTTCATTTCGCACGTTACTAAAACACTAACATCTTACATAGATTAATTACGTTATAATAGAATTTTAATTATATATATATATATTCTATTATTTAAATAATTACCTAAGCGGATCGGGAATGGACCGGAGGAGTCGACTGCACAGCTCGCATGATTCCACGTCACAGAGCACAAACCAATACTAACCTACGCATACATTGGTTCTCCTTCGACGAATAAACACTCTCATTCGCGCTTGAGCAATAACGTGACTCCCCCGATCCGCTGGCTTCCTACGTGCTCAGCTTACAAATCCCGACCATTACAATTCTTTAACAATTTATTTATAAGCTGGGTCCTGCGAACTGACCTCACTCAGTATTGCGCACTCCTGAGCTGCCTTCTGCTGAGCCATTATTTCTTACGCTAGGGTTGCCAATCAACCTAGGTTTGCTATGTTCTCATCTCTACCCTTACATAAATCACGAACACTATATTTTACGAGTGTGGAAAGTCGATTTAAAGCATGAGCATAGGAGGAGGGGGAAATGGGGCAAATATGACTGAACTAGAGTTATATATATATGCATACTTCGTTTTTGTATTGATAGTGTGTTGTCATTTCGTGGCTAGGCGGTTGCCTAGTGGCTCGAATCACAGCCTCCCATTTACTATTCTTCATCTTACGTTCTCAAGCGTTTTGTCAACAATTTTTTTTTCTCCCAGGATAACTCTACATACTTCTCTCTGTCTCAGCCTTCCTTACAGCCGCGTTTTGAAATTGCTAAAAATTGTACTTATTTTCAAACTATTTAGAGAAGACAGTCTTGGAAGGGTACATAATGGGAAAAAGAAAGAGAGGATGACCAAGGCGAAGATGGCTGCAGAACATCGTTGATAATCTGCGAATGGATGCATCAGATGCAGGGCATCTTGCTTACAACAGAGAGGCCTACAGGAGAGCTGTTAGGGAGGTAAAGTTTCGCAAGGGGCATATGTTGCATGGCCTTGTAAGCAATGATTATTATTGTTATTATTATTATTATTAATGAATATGATTATGAAAATATACTGTAAAGAAAATAGTAACATCGAATAGCGACAGAGAAAAATGGAGGGGAAATGAAGAGAAAGGTATAGAACTTCCATGACACTAGAACAAGACGCGGACAAAAGTAAACAGTGGAAACAGTGAATAGAAAAAGATGAGACTCAGTGACATGACACATATGGAATACAAAGGAAGGACGCCAGAAAGTAGGATGGTCCAGTGATAACAAAACAGTGACTGGACGTTGACACGTGTAAACAAAATAGAAATAATGAATAGAAAAGGCAGACACAATGAAAAGCGAGGACATAATAAAACCTCCGACAGGAAAGAGCAAAATAATGACTTAGGTAAATAACAATTGTATAGACGAAACTCACACAGACTGATACGAGTTGTGATGCGATTGCACACGGTTTTTAAATAAACAAGTGATCAATTCGGCCAGCTAACCAATTTAATGTTTAGAGGCGTGGCCTATTGGACAATTGACTTACGAGAGATAAATCACGGGGCAGTTTGAATGACGGACAAAATCAGAACGCTCATGGGAACCAGTGGACATCTGAAAGGTGGAGCCAAAATACTTATTGGTTAATCCATCAAGCCGCACTTGAAGATAAAAAGGAGAGAGGAGAGACAGGAAGGGGAACAAGGAAGAAGAAGAAGAGACAGAGGAGGGAGCCGGAAGAAGGAAGAACAGACAATAAGAACAAGGAAGAAGAACCAAGAAGGAAAAAGAAGTAGAGGAGAGGAGACAGAGGACGGAGCCCGAAGACGGAGGAACAAGGACGGTCAGTGAACTGAGACCGAGCCAGACAAGAGAAGAAGGGAAGGACAGACAATCAGAGAAAAACAGCAGAAGGAGAACACACACCAGAGAAGACACGAGAGAGAAAGAAGACGAAGGTAACGACAGTTGGAATAGATGGACAAATTAGAGCAATAGATACATAGGAAAAGCAGTCTTGCAGAAGTAGTTCTAGGACAGATTGAAGATGTGCTTCAAGTGATATGAATATTTATTACTTTGAAACTTCTAGTACAGTGATTTTAGACGAAGAAGTAGTTGACCACGTGTTGCACACCTGTTATAATACGGAGGTAGGAAATGTTCTCGTATCAAGTGTAGAATAATGTGAAGTTGACAACATAGAGAAATGCTGCAAGTAGAATATGATAGTTTGATACTGATGTGCTTCAACGACGAAACTAACGAAGATTATGTCATATTGCATCTTAGTACAAGTGATGTTGTGAATTCTAAGTCGAATATCTTATTAGTCAGAATTAAATGAATTATGTAGAGAATATTTCATCGGACTTCCCTTGATTATAGAAGTGTCAATGTTTGTGAAACCTAATCTAAACAACAGAAATCAGGATGTGTGTGAAGATAAAAGTCGGTATTAATCAAGAACCTGTGGTCAGAAATATATAATTCACAAAATTAAAATATTATACATGCAAATGACTGGAAATTTCAAAGTTACTGTTCTTTTCTGGCGGAGTCCGTAACAACGTATAATGACTACGCTAGTGGAGTCATTTCTCTCATCCGATTTAAATGGATGGCCAGACAGTGCGATCCAGCGAAGAGACAGAACTGTGGAAACAGGCAGTAAATACGTACACGATTTTTCAGATCTTTCCCAGAACATCTCCTGCACAGAACTGCAATGTTTGCAGCTGAACAACGAATTAAGAGCAACGAACGCAGAAGGGGGTGGAGGGAACTTCATTGGAGTAGGAAGCGAACCACAGAGCTAGTTGAATATCTTACATCCTTTCCGTGCCGTTAAACGTCACATAGGGCCCGCATAGTAGTTCGCCAAGATGTAATTGAATATACATGCATTAAAAAAAAATCAGCGTATAAGGACACGATCAACTGCGTCACTCGCTAAGTCAACGGAAAGCGACATTTGTTGTTGTTTGTCCACAAGAATGCGCCCACGACTTCGCCGCACGCCAGGACAAGGGGCTCATTGTTGTTGTCTTGTCACAACTGTTTGTGACAGGGGCTTATTGTTGTCTTGCCACAACTGTTTGTGACAAACTGCTCTCTGCCTTTCTCCCCGTTCAATTCGAAGTGCCCAGTTGTCGCGGTTCTGTGAAGTCTCCAAAACTAAAATGTCTCCACCCGCAAAGTGGAGTCCCCATTGCATTGTGTTTGCGGCGCGGGATTTCGAAAAACTGCCGAACAAAAGGGGCCCGAAGCAAAAATGCTGAGGTGAAAAGATTGGCAGCGAGATACCCCCGTGGAGGAAGATGTTATTCCAAGATTAGAATGTTTGGACGAGGTCTATGTACCTGGTGTATGGACAGGATTGATGGGTGGAGATATCTGATACAGAAACACGAGCAAGGCTTGCACTTGTGGCTAGGCTGTGGAAATATGGACAGGGCTGACGCGTTGAGATATTTTTTATACAGATAGAGAGGATTCTCAAGAGTATGGACAGATTGGCATTTGGAGATATTTTATGCAAGAAGTGAAACAAGCTTTGAAGTATAGCTAGATATCCCGTGTATGGACATTGTTGGTGTGTTTAGATGTTTTAGAAACGTTTAGGTAGGTGTAGGTAGACAGAGGTGTAGGTAGACAGGTGTAAGTAGACAAAGGTGTAGGTAGACAGAGGTTTAGGTAGACAGAGGTGTAAGTAGACAGGTAAGTACACAGGTGCAGGTAGACAGAGGTGTAGGTAGACAGGTGTAAGTAAACACAAAAGATAGAAAGAGCGAGGAATGTGGGCAGAAACAAGAATGGCAGAAATTAAGAGGACCACGTGTACATGAAGAATATACAACAAATCAAAATTTCAGCAAAAGCCTTTTCAAGAATCATGTATAGAAATGTCAGAGACCGAGATTTGTGGAGGAGTGTGACCGCCCACGCCGCCTGGCGTGGCATGATGATGATGATGACATACAAAAACAACACAGATAAAAATATTTAAAAAAACACAGATTTTAACAAATTAAACACTTAACTTTTTTTGTCCCCTCCTTGTAAGAGAAACTAAAGCAAATTGCACGCGTGGGCATAATGTTTCTTTTTCTCTCAGTTTATCTAGAGAATGGCGCCGCCGACAAGGAGAATAAATGTAGCACTAAAAATAACTTTTTAACCAACCTGTCTTGGACAAGAACAAAAGCTTGCAGCTAAGCCACATGCTTCCGCGAGAAGTGCCAATAGGGATTTATCAATGATGATCTCTGGCAGAACCCAGATCTCGGGCTGAGAAACCCTGGATTTGGAGAAGCAGCTTTCATTAATCTTAGAAACATCTGGAAGTTCTCCCAGTACACTACTAGAACCAAAATAAGACTAGAACAGCTTCTATTAATCTTAGAAACATTTAGAAGTTATCCCAGTACAATCAGTCAATCAGTCATTTGCATGTCTCTTGTGGAACTTTGCTTCCCTAACAGCTTTCCTGTAGGCCTTTCGGTTGTAAGCAAGATGGCCTGTTGCTGATGCAACCATTTGCAGATTATCAACGATGTCTTGCAGCCATCTTCGCCTTGGTCTTCCTCTCTTTCTTTTTCCCATTATGTACCCTTCCACGATGGTCTTCAATAAATTCTCATGACATTTAATTTGTCCAAAATATTTAAGTTTTCTCTGTTTAATCCTCTTTACTAGCCAACCTTCTTCAATAATTTCTTGTAGTAGGGATATACTCGTTCTTTTCTGTGTCCATATTTTAAGAACTCTTCTGTAGCATTTGCATTCAAAGGCATTTATGTGCTTCTCAGCTGTTTTGTTAAGTGTCCAGGTTTCACAGGCATATGGGAAAGATGCATGCCCTTAAAAATATTAATTTTGCAGTTCTGTCTGTTTCTCTCCACAGCTTCTTTAGTTGTTTTATTTTCTAAAGAGCGATAGATGTCCTACTTTTAATTTCCCTTATTATATCTCCATTATTAGTTAGTAGTGATCCAAGATATTCAAAACTCTCCACTTCTTCCAATTTTTCCTCCTGGATGCATATATCATCTGTCTTGTTTGTTTTGTCAGTTGTCATCAATTTAGTTTTCTTCGCATTAAGATAGAGGTTTTGCTCTTAGCTGTTCTTACGGACTGACAAAATTAGTTTGTCCATTCCTTTTTGTGTTGTGGTCAGTAATACTGTGTCATCAGCATATCTAATCTCTGGTATTTCATTACCTCCAATTGTTATGGCATCGTAATATTCTTTGTCTACATCTTCTCTAACATTCCTCATTATATTTTCAGTATGCAAGTTAAATAAGTAAGGCGACAATGTGCACCTCTGACGGACTCATTTTTTAAATGTCAAACCAAGTTGTTGTATTCACCATTTATTCTTTCTGCTGCTTGTTGGTCTAGATACGCCATTATTTCCCGAAGTTTCTATTGTTGTACACAATCAAATGCCTTTGAGTAGTCCATAAAAGATAAATATAGATTCACATTAAACTCTCTGCATTTCTCTATTATTAATCTTATATTGAATATATAATATCTTGATCCTTTTCCTTGCCTGAAACCAGCTTGGACCATATTGACTTCTTCTATTTTCTTGCGAAGTCTACACATAATGATTTTAAACAGAATTTTACTGGCATGACTAATCAGGGCAACAGTTCAGTAGCTTGCGCATAATTTCAAGTTACCCTTTTTTTTGGCGGTGGTATGAATACAGTTCTTTTCCATTCTTTTGGTCAAATACCTGAATGCCATATCTTTCTACATAGTGCGTGATATATTGATACACGTTCCTTTCCTCCTGCTTTAATAAGTTCGGTGGTTATCTCATCACATCCTTGTGATTTACCATTTTTCAGATTCTTTATTGCCCATAAAACTTTTTATATTGTCGGTTCATGTTCTTTCTCCTCCGATAATAATTCACACTGTTGATTTCTGCTTTCACAGTCAATTGTTTCATATATTCCTCTACAATATTCCTTCCATCTTTCTAGATTGTCCTCTGTCTCTGTCAAGGTATTCCCATCTCATCACAAATTACATTTCGCTTAGGTGTGACATTTCTCGTCAATGTCTTCATTTCTTTAAACATTTCACTATCCCTTCCACACTTCTAATGTCCTTCTATTCTTTCACAACAATCTTGCATGTATTGTTTTTTTTGGTCTTTTCTTATGTTTTTTTTCATACTTCTTTTGTTAAAGATGTATATTCCTCTTTATTGTTGTTTGTCACTTTCCATTGCGTCTTTATTTCTCTACGTTATTTTATCAGTTCTAGTGTACCTGCTGTAATCCATCCATTCTTTTGTGTTTTCTTTACTGGAACCATGTCTTTAGCTGTTCTTATTAAGATATCTCTGGCCTGCGTAGCCAATTCATCTGGTGTCATATCCTCCTGTGCAGCCATTGGGATTTCGAAACGGTTCTTCACTTCTATACCACATTGTTCTGGTATTTTTGTAAGATCAAAGCGGAGTGGTCTTGATCCCGTAACTGTCTTTTTTAAAATTTTTATCTTCATGTCTGCTATTAATAACTCATGGTCCGTGTCACAATCAGCACCTGGTAAAGTTTTTGCTAATGTTAAATTTTTGATTCTTGGTTTTCCCATCAGGTGATGCCCATGTGTAAAATCTTGGGTGTTGTTTAAAACGTGTGTTAGCGATCATTAGCTCATTTTCCATGCAAAACGCCATTAGATTGTCACCTGCCTCATTTCTATGCCCTATACTAAATTTCCCTACAACATGTCTTTCATCTTCTGGTCTTCTGTACCAATCTTTGCATTAAAATCACCCATTATTAATACAATATAATTTTTCCGTACCTGGTCTATCGTCGTTTGCAGTGTGTTATAAAAGTCTTCTACTTCCTCTTCTTCTGCTGCTGATGTAGGTGCATATATCTGGGTGATTGTTATATTCTAGGAGTGCCCTTAAGTCTGATAGTGAAGATTCTATCACTTACTGGATTGTAGCCTAGTAATGCTTTTGATGTTGATTTGTCCAAATAAAAAGCCACTCCATTCTTTCCTCCTACTTCTCCACCAGAGTATATAAAGATATTATCATCCTCGCTCTTGATATGTCCTGATCCTTTCCATCGATGTCCGCAGATTCATAAAATGTGTATCCCCGTTCTTTTCATCTCGTCTAGTACCGTACTTGAACTAAAATAAGACTAAGCCAGCTTCTATTAATCTCAGAAGCATCTGGAAGTTCTCTTAATACAGTAAAAAAGTAAAGGTACATAGGGTTTTGTTAGTGCCCATATTTTCCTTGACCTGTCAGCACACTAGAGGGTGATATGGTCAGTATCACGCCTGGCGGCTTTCCTTCCCCAACACCAGAAGAAGTCGATTACCCATTTCTACAGCTGGGTGACTGGGGCGTCTCCGGCCGGATTCGAACCCCCGACCTTCGCCATGAGAGACCAGTGCACTAACCACTTCGCCACTAGAACTAAAATAAAGTTGTACTAAATAAAGCTGTGTGCTGTCCATATTCCTCATTCCACACAGCCAGCCTCAGAAAGATTTTAAATATTTATTGGCCGCAGACATTAAATAATAGAGATCTATGTGCCCAATGTGAACTAGAAGATATGCATCTCATGATAGTAGGGGGAATTACGCTGAAAATGGATTGCTCCGACGAGACCCCAACAACATTGCTAAAACAGCCATGACTTAGACACACGGGGGAAAAAGAAAAAGAGGACGATCAAAGGCTACATGATGGAGAACTGTAAAAGCAGAAATGTGTAGCATGAGGCACACCACAAAAACTGCCCGCAGACCGTGAGAGATGGAGAGAATTTGTTGCTGCCCTGCAAGGACGATACATGGCGGTGACTGCTTAGTTGATCGTCCACCAAGTACATGGATTTTTTTTTTTAATGAGTAGAATATTCTAAATTGAAACAGTAGTGAATCTAATGGCTAACAACAAAGCTGCAGGTGATGATGAAATAACAGCCGAAATGTTAAATGCTATTAATATAGACAACATGAAACAACTACAGAGAATGTTCAATAAAGTTTGGAAAGAAGAAAAAATTCATTCTAAATGGAAAAAAGGAATAAAATACTAAAAAAGGCACCCGTAGACATTGCAACAACTGGGGAGACGAATAACCTTACTATCAGTTATGTCAAAAGTATTTTGCAGAGTTATTCTGAATAGAATTCAAGATATAGTAGATGCTACAATGAGAGAAGAACAAGCAGGATTTCGAAAAGGGAGAAACTGTCTCGACCAGATCTTTAAGAATAATTCTTGAAGAACATATTGTAAAGCAAAGACCGTTAATCCTGAATTTCATAGACTTTAAAAAGGCATTTGATAGCATACACAGAGAATCATTATGGAGGATTTTAAGAATATACGGAATACCATCTAAAATTGTGAACATCATTAGTGACCTCTGCAATGGATATGTTTGTGCAGTCAATACAGAAAAAGAAATGAATGAAAGGTTCCAGATTGAAACAGGCATGAAACAAGGATGTTTATATCTCCCTTTCTTTTTGGAATTGCCATAGACTTCATAATGATAAAACGCTGCAAAGGTAAAACAGGCGTTGATTGAATACGTGAGACTCAAATAGAAGATCTTGATTTTGCAGATGACATAACTCTTATCAGTGACAATATGAAATAAATGAAAGAAAAAATAGATACCCTGTCTTCAATGGCTAGTAAAATAGGACTTGAAATTAACAAGGATAAAACAAAAATAATGAAGGTTTTCATTAATGACGAAGGATAAATATATGCTGAAGGAACAGCTGTTGAAGAAGTAAACCATTTTGCATATCTCGGCTGCTATATACGACCACACTGGTGACACCAGAAAAGAAGTTAGAATTCGAATTGCCAAAGCAGCATTGACCTTCAAGAATCTTGAGAACATTTGGCATTCAAAAGTTATAAGCAGAAAAACCAAGTTAAGATTATTCAATTCAAATGTAATATCCACCCTCATTTATGCATGTGAAAGCTGGAAAACAACTAAAGAAATAGACAAGAAATTAGACTCTTTCGAAAATAAACGCCTAAGGAAAATACTCGGTATAAAGTGGAATGAATTCAAGAACAACGCAGAGATAAGGCAGATGACTGAACAACAACCAGTCTCATGGTTGATCAGAAAAAGAAGATGGACATATGTCGGTCATGTGATGAGAAGAAACAATCGGAGAATCCCCAAACAAGCTATCAAATTGAACACAACAGGCCGAAGAAAAAGATGTCGATTAGTACTCTAAAGAGGACATTGTTAAGAGAGATGCCAGTTCAGTGCGCATAACATCCCTTGATGAGATTGAAAAACTCGCAGAAGACAGGACATCTTGGCGAATTACCATGAGGGCCCTATGTGGCGTTTAACGGCACGGGAAGAATGTAAGAGTATTCTAGTTTAAGTTTATGGAAAGGAAGAGCTGTAATACCTTACAGACTTATGTCATATTCAAGATTTTAATTTTCAATTATTCATCTTCTTTAGATATCACATCCGTCTCAATCTCAATGCCTTTGATCACAACATAAGAATCAGGTACCGGTTTTCGTCTCTTTTTGTTTTTAACCTAAGCTCATCAAACAGCAACCATTCTCTTCCTGAGAGCACACACCTTTATCACCTGTGCCACTCCTGCGCTTCCGAGGCTTCTCATCTCTCTGCAAAATTTTCTTTCGTTCAGAAGGTGAACGGCACTTATCCGTTAGGGGAGTGGCAAGATCCGGGGGGGGGGGGGTTGGCCATGGAAGGAAAAGGGAGACGCGGAAGGGGGGGGGAAGGGGGTGGTATCAGAACTAACTGAGCGAAACATATTCTTGGGGACACTAAGGATATGTCGTGGGAGACCAAAGCAACGCTAGCCTGAAAGTTTAAGGGCCATTGATCTAAATTTCTGAACTTCCATTTTATATAAAAAATATATTAAAGGACCACAGTTTTCGATGTCCTGTTTCACATGAAGATCTACTTCCACTTCACATTTTTTTTTAGATCCCCTATTTCACTTGAAGATCTACTTCCACTTTGCATTTATTTATTTATTTTGTGTTCCTATTTCAGTTTCCGATGTTTTTTTCCCACGTGTGAATTATTATTGGAGGAGAAAGAACCCGAACCCACAACTGAAGAAGTTTTATGGGCAATAAAGAATCTGAAAAATGGTAAATCACCAGGATGTAATGAGATAACAGCGGAACTCATTAAGGCAGGAGGACAGGAATGTGCAACAATCTGTCAAGCACTATGTAAAAAGATATGGCATTCAGGTATTTGGCAGAAAGGAAGGAAAAGAACTGTATTCATACCACTGCCGAAAAAGGGTAACTGGAAATTATGCGCAAACTACTGAACTGTTGCCCTGATTAGTCATGCCAGTAAAATTCTGTTAAAAATCATAATGATTAGACTTCGTAAGAAAATAGAAGAAGAAGTCAATATGGTCCAAGCTGGTTTCAGGCAAGGAAGAGGATCACGAGATCATATATTCAGTATAAGATTAATGATAGAGAAATGCAGAGAATTTAATGTGAATCTGTATTTATCTTTTATAGACTATTTAAAAGCATTTGATTGTGTACAACACCAGAAACTCTGGGAAATGTTGGAAAAAATAGGATTTCCAACGCATGTGACAAAATTAATATAACTGATGTATCTAGGCCAACAGACAGCAGTGAGATTAAATGGTGAAGCAACATCTTGGTTTGACATAAAACAAGGGGTCTGTCAGGGGTGCATATTGTCGTCTTACTTATTTAACTTGTTTACTGTTGGTCAGATTCTTCAGCTGCCGTGCGTGGAGCGGTGCTCCTCCCGGCCAATGAAGAAAGGTGCAAATGAGGTTTCCGCGCAGCACCGCTTCGGAAGGGGTGGTAGAAATGATAAAGCGAAGCAAACAGTCAAATCACAGCACCTCTGGTCTGGAGGTCGGCCACGTCCTGAGTGCAGTCATATCGGGTGAAATGCCGGCTTGTCCCAGAGGTTAAGACACTGCTGGCGAGACACTTCGAATGCCGCACTTGGAGTGAAGCTCCTCCCGGTCAAGGAAGAAAATGCGGAAAAGAAATAAAGGTTGCTGTGCGGTGCCGATGGGAAAGGTGGTGGAAAGGATAAAGTGAAATTTAATCGGTATGTCCAGTAGTATCGCTGCGAGAGCTACACATACCACGGCGCCTCTGCTCTAGAGGCCTGCCATGTCCGAAATACACCTACACTGGTGAAATATGCCTAAACCGGCACACACCAGGGGTGGAACTTGATGGCTAGATATGTCATGCCACCTCCGCTCTAGAGGTCGGTCACGCCTGATATACACCCATACTGGTGAATTTTGCCTAAACCGGCTCACACCAGGGGTGAATCTTGAAGGCTATGCATTTCACAGTACCTCTGCTCTAGAGGTCGGTCACGTCCCAAATACGCCCATACTGGGATAATATGCCTAAACCGGCTCAACCCAGGGGTAGAAGTCACTAGTGGCGAGGATTCGTCCTCCTGGACAAAAGCTCCGTCCTGGTGACAACTAGGAAGGGTAGCGGCCACGACCGCAAAATGCTGAAGTCGGAGACACTGGACCAGGGCAGTCTAGATAGGCAATCACCTCTCACCCGGCGGGGATGTTTGCGTATCCTAATCACGCTGAGGTTTTCCGGTGAGAAAGTCCAACACTGGACTGGATGGGCAACCACCTCTCACCCGGCGGTGATACACGGGTATCTCAAAACACCTCGAGGTTTTCCGGTGAGAAGGTCCAACTTTGGCCTGGGTGGGCTACCACCTCTCACCCAGCGGGGATGCACTGAATCCTAAACACTTCAAGGTCTTCCGGTGAGAACGTCCAACTAGACTAAACTGGTGCAACGAAAACCACGATGTCAAGCAATCCGCTTCAGAGACCCACCAAGAATACAGGCTAAAGCCCTGCGATACTCTGAATCTCTTGTGGTCCTCTCGTGGATCTCGTGTGGTCCTTTCGGGGACCACACAGGAGACCACGGGACCTAACGAGGACCACAGGCGTAAATTCAGTAGGATCACAGTGCGGCCTTGGTGGTAGAAGCGAACGAAGAAGAAGAAGAAGATTTAACTTGTATACTGAAAATATAATGAGGAATGTTAGAGAAGATGTAGACAAAGAATATTACGATGCCATAATAATTGGAGGTTATGAAATACCGGAGATTAGGTACGCTGATGACACAGTATTACTGTCCACAACACAAAAAGGAATGGACAAACTAATTTTGTCAGTCCGTGAGAATAGTGAAGAGCAAAACTTCTATCTTAATGTGAAGAAAACTAAATTGACGACAACTGACAAAACAAATAAAGCAGCTGAAATATATATCAATGAGGATAAATTGGAAGAAGTGGAGAGTTTTGAATATCTTGGATCACTACTAACTAATAATGGAGATACAGTGAGAGATATTAAAAGGAGGACATCTATCGCTCTTCAAAAAAATAAAACAACTAAAGAATCTGTGGAGAGAAATAGACATAACTATAAAAATCAGTTTTTTTAAGGGCATGCATCTTTCCCATCGTAACATATGCCTGTGAGACCTGGACACTTAACAAAACAGTTGAGAAATACATAAATGCCTTTGAATGTGAATGCTACAGAAGAGTCCTTCAAATATCATGGACGCAAAAAAGAACAATTATAATCATACTACAAGAACTTAATATTGAAGAAGTTTGACTAGTATAGAAGATTAAACAGAGAAAACATAAATATTTTGGACATATCAAACGTTATGATGATTTAGAGAAGACAGTCTTGTAAGGATACATAATGGGAAAAAGAAAGAGAGGAAGACCAAGGCGAAGATGACTGCAAGACATCTTTGATGATCTGCGAATGGACGCATCAGCAGCTTATAACCGAGAGAGGCCTACGTGAGAGCTGTTATGGAGGTAACGTTCCGCAAGGGTCATGCAAATGACTGACTGAAGGTTTTTTTTTTTTTTTCACCGCCAAGTTTGAGTCAACATGAACCATTATTCAGCATGAACAATATCCACGAAGACACAAACAGCTTCAAAGTAAAACACGACTGCCATGTTTGCTTTGAAATAACGTTATTGCCTCTTTTCAGTTCTTGCAGTCATTTAAGGCGAGAGGTCCTCAGGAAAGGGTCAGAAGTGTCTTCACGGCAGCGACCATATTTTGCAGTTTATTACACGGCATTCTAAAACAGGGTCCGGTGGGGAAAGTGGTAGCAGAATCTTTGATCTCATCGCTGGAGATAAAGACCAGCAGATTTTTCCAGCTCCTAAATCTTTACTACGCAACAACGAACGATACGACCCTTGATCATTTTTTCGTATGTGCCGCGTTCGTGCAGCTTTCCTTGGCTTCTATATTATTAAATAACTTCTTTCGTGTCCGTTTCTAGATCAGCAATCATATATATATATATATATATATATATATTGAAAGATCGGTTTCTTCACACGGTTGTTACTTCCTGTTCTGGACTCACGTGACTTTTCTTTCTTTCTTTTCTTTTTTTTTTTTTTTGCTTTTCGCTGTGTAAATACGAAATGTATCCAGCTTCTTGGCTTAATGATCACAGCTGTCGCTAATCTCATCTCTCCGTTGTCGAAAGTATGAGGGTTTATTATAGAAAAATCATCAGCCGTATCCATCGTGCCCGTTAAGGTCAAGAAGGCAGCTTCAGATATGCTTGTGTGAGTCATATGTGTACTGGATATTACCGTCCAACCTCTCTGATTACACTCTCTTACTCTTTATTCTCCGTCCACGTCTTCTTCCTCTAATCTCACTCTCACTCTCATTCCGTTCTCTATTCCTCACTTTTCCCCAGTCGTCGATTTATTTTACTCTGAAATCTTCTCTCTCTTCATCGTTTTTCCTTTATCCTTTCATCTGCGCACATTAAAAGCTTACTTTGAGACATGGTACTGTAGCTAGCTGGGAAGCTATCGTCCCACCTTGTTTTTTTGTTCGTCTTGGGACTGAGGGAAAATCATGATAATTAAATCTCATCATCTGATATCAGTCTGTATATGACTAACATGGGAGACAGCTAAGAAGATAGCAAAGGACTGGGAGAAGTGGACATTTCCTGCTACCAGCTGTCTCGTGTGTCTGGGGCATTGGAAGGATTAGGGAGAGAGAGAGAGAGAGAGAGAGACTATTATCATAGGACAGAGGAGCACACAGCGCGAGCGAATGTGTTCGATACCTCTCTTCACACTCCCCCCAAGCCGCCCCCTACTCCCATATTCTTCTTTTTCTTCCCTTTCTTCATCTTCTTCTTCGTGGTCATCTGTAGTATGTTATCTATAGCTACATGTTATCTACGGCTACATGTTATCTACAGCTACATGTTATCTACAGCTACATATTATCTATAGCTATATGTTATCTAAAGCTACATGTTATCTACAGCTACATGCTATCTACAGCTACATGTTATATACAGCTACATGTTATCTACAGCTATATGTTATCTACAGCTATATGCTATCTACAGCTACATGCTGTCTACAGCTATATGTTATCTACAGGTTATCTACAGCTATATGTTATCAACAGTTTTATGCTATCTATAGTTATATTTCTTGGATGAACTAGACAATCTTGATGTAGCTCCCTGTACAAAACCGTAGACCTTAGCTCCCTGTACAAAACCGTAGACCTTAGCTCCCTGTACAAAACCGTAGACCTTAGCTCCCTGTACAAAACCGTAGACCTTAGCTCCCTGTAGGAAACGGTAGACCCTAGCTCCCTGTACAAAACCGTAGACCTTAGCTCCCTGTAGGAAACGGTAGACCCTAGCTCCCTGTACAAAACCGTAGACCTTAGCTCCCTGTAGGAAACGGTAGACCCTAGCTCCCTGTACAAAACCGTAGACCTTAGCTCCCTGTAGGAAACGGTAGACCCTAGCTCCCTGTACAAAACCGTAGGCCTCAGCTCCATAGGCCGTTTCTTTTGGCCGGTATCTGTGTGTCAGAGCTTCGTAGCCGGCGATGTTTTGGAATATGTGTTCTTCCACAGCTTGAGGCGCATGCGTCTGTCAGATACTACCCAGCAAAAGAATGCGAAGGAGAGAGAAACAATATGGGCATCGAGTACAGACCAACGGGTTTTATACAGTTTAAATGTGATCATCTAACCTCACGACCTTCTGGTACTAATATTATCAACACCGTTATGTCATAATCTCTTAATATTATCTTACTAAGTTCTGTGTCCGTCGCATGATGCTGGTGCCTTGTCATGGCGTGACAGCTTGCGTACTCTGACCACCCCCAGAGCTACACCAATGGGAGTCAAGCTGGGAAGGTCTGGGGGGGGGGGTAGGGGTCAGTCGAAACTTGTACCCTGGTCTCAGGTTGGGGGTTCGAGCATGGGGCCAAGGACCCCATCTCCGTAAAAAAAGATTAGTGTCACGAAGCAGACAGAGAAGCCTCGAAATTGGACCCATAACGGATACCAACAATGGAGAATGGAGAACTAGAAAGAACAGTGAACTTAATAGTTTATTTAAATCCAAAATAATAATAAATGTCTTGAAACTGAACAGATTACGCTAGTTGGATCACGTAGAAAGGATAGCAGAGGACAGACAAACGAAAATGATGTTTGTGCAAGAGATGAAGGAAACACGACCAAAGGGGGGGGGGGGGGGGGTATACCAAGACAGAGATGGAAAGACAACATACAAAAGAGGACAAAAAGGAAGTTGGTGTCACCAACTGGAGAGAGAAGATTAGGAATAGAAAGAAGTGAAGAAGTGGAGGCGAACTTTATCTGCAGCAATTATAACACAATGAAGTTCTATTTTATATTGTTCATTATTATTGTTATTATTGAATGTTCTATTATCATCACATCTCACCTTGGTACATCACACGTCGAAGTTTCACATACATGGCAATAGAAGATTTCTCATGAACATTTCACTGATTCATTTTAATTTGACAAATAATATCAATATGATCAATACGTATAGCTGATAACTCACTTGTAATAATAGGCATAGGCAAGATTATACACATTTCATTATTTTCATCATAGTAGCACGAAATCTCACAAAATCACAATATCATAATTCTCATAATTCTACAAGCAGTATTTAAGCAGCGTTCACAATATTCAGTAATACAAAAGCTCTTGGTAACAATTACTGTACGATCTCTTGCTACACTAGTTCAATCTAACTCTACTTCTCTATCTGTTATGTTCTTCTATTAGACTACTTGTTTAGGACCTTTTGGTCCTCCTCTATCAAAATCTCTCTCTGCCTCCTCCTCTATCAGAACCCCTATCTGCTCTCCGCCGGCCCTTTTTTCTGAATCCTCCTCCCTTCTTTATATTCGTAAGTTCTGACCACGCCAAAACCGGTCGCAACTAGCGTCTTCGCTTTCTTCTCCGTCGTCTAATTGTTACCTCCCATTAACAAGTCCACCATCTCTTTCATGTTACCTGCTTCGGGACCTAGTCCGTTCTCTGTTCAGTCGTTTGATCTACTGGTCAATTGTTCCCCCTCGGCTACTGCAGGTGTGCGTGAAGTCGCAATGTTACGATCTATCGGCGTACCCATGTCGATTCGGTTTACCTTTGATCAGGTCTTTGAAGTACCGAGTATCCGTTCCTCGCTCCTCTAACTATAACTTCTCTGCCCCCCAATACATTCTTTATTCCTGATCATGTCACTAATAATAATAATAATAATAATAATTATAATAACTATAATCATTACTTACAAGGCTATGCTACACAATGAGCCTTATAATGGCTCGGAATGTTAAAGAAGAAGAAGAAGAAGTTTATATAGGTTGTTCCCAATATAAAATTCTACAAGTTGAAAGTTGAAGTCAAATAAAACACAGAAAGGCACTGATTATGACAGGAAACAGCTTCCAAAAAAAGTAGGTCAGTATTACGACAATGTCAAAGCTAACTGTCCCAGAACTCAGGCAAACTGGATCCGCATAAGATAAAATATGCAACAGATGTTCCAAGATCTGATGATGATGATGTTAGAAAGTACGTCAAGTCTGGAGAGTTAGAAAGTACCCTCAGTACATAATTATCATCATGCGCCTTGCAGACTGGGCTTGGCTCCATATTCTCGATTCTTCATGCAAGCCTCAATACATGCTTGTCCTAAAAACCTGGATTTCCTTACCATCCTCTGTTATGAAATTCTTCCTTTTGATATAAATCTCTTCCATGTGGAAAAAAGCGTATTTATATTACAGTTTAATTTTTTAATTATATAAATTATTCATTCAGTGTAAAATTATATTTATATATTGATATTTTACACTCACAATTTGTATTTGTTAGATTTTTACCGTGAAAGTATTCTGACCAATAACATTCGTCATATAAGAAACGAGGTTTGCCCACAGTAAAGTGATAGAGCACAATAAAGTGATAGAGCACAGTAAAGTGATAGAGCACAATAAAGTGATAGAGCACAGTAAAGTGATAGAGCACAGTAAAGTGATAGAGCATGGTGATGTATGGTCAGCCTTCCTAAATTATAAGACACCTTAGTCTTACCAGAAAGTAAAATGGCAGCACTCGGGTACGACGAACAGCAGTCTAGCCACGAGAAGACAAACCACTATCCGCTCGGCCACCTGCTATCTCTCTGCACAGTATTTCACAGCGATTATGTAATAAAGTCAGTCTCGGAGTTACGAACCTCCGACTTACATACAACCAGCAGTTGCGAACAACTCAGCGTAAAGCATATTATATGAGAAATTCCAGTTACACACAATCGTAATAATAAAAGAGAACTATTTTGTTGAGAGCACCAGAACATTGCCAGTCTACAGCGTTTTATCGTTTTTGTTTAGTTTTGCTTTTAAATTTATGGAAAGTACACTAAATACTATATACTATATAACTAACGAACGAACCGTACCTAACTGTTCCGACTTACGTACAAATTCGATTTACGAAAAAGGGAAAGGAACTCGTTCGTAAATCGGGATCAGCCTGTAGTGTAAATGGTAATTAACACGTTAATTTCTGCGTATTAATAATGATCTAATGCTATAGTTACCCAAGTTTGTCGGAGTGTAGGCGCTACTATGTCAGAGTGAGAATAAGCGGTGGCTTGTGGTGGCGTGCGAGAAGGTTGTTCAGTTCCAATCCCAGAATTGAAGGTTACGGAAAGAAGCTAGTTGTAGTGAGCAGAGATCAGAAACGTGTCAAGAAATTTTCAGTAACGATAACTACCCAGATATTTCCGGCCACGTAAAAACGTTTGATAATCTTTATGTTGCTCTGGAGGTAACGCGAAATCTAACCGGAAACCGCAATTAAATGGAGTAGAAGAAAAACAATCTCATTTTTATTTCTTTTTCCGTCATTTTGTAACATTAATGTTTATGATTCACTTTACATTCCATCTTTTCTGTGTCTCTCCCATCAGTGAAGTATAAGTTTGCTTTAGTGTGGCTCCCCCCTCCCCCCCCCCACCCAAATCTCCTTTATTTCCACGAAGATCTACCCTCATCAGGGAAGCATCACTAAGTCACCTGCGGCTCCATTCATACTGACAGGCAACCCACAGGAACACCCGACAGGGGGAGACCGCCTGACCCAGTAGAAAGGCGTTATCCCTACACGCCCTCTGTTGTCCTTTGACCTTTGACACTTGGTGCGCGAATACGGATGGCAGAAGTCAAGATATTGTAGGGCCCTGGGTTAGGAGAAGCTCTGGGAGGACGGCCTTTTCAGGAGAGAAACGAGGAGATTTTATCAACAAGGGAGACAGAGCGGGAGGGGGGGGGGTAGTTGCTGGAGGAAGGAGAAAGACAATAGTGAAGGGGGTGGAGTGGAGGAGTGTGTGATGTATGTATGTGTGTGTGTGTGTGTGTGCTGTTTGGAGGGGGGAGGGGTAATTAAGAGGAAGGGAGCTGGTAGAAATACCGCACTGAATCGGGACGAAAGGCGCATTCCAGTGAAGTCTGAAATACCTGACCATATTCCTGAAGTTTTTAATGTGGTCTTTCTGAAAGACGTAAATCTTGTCCAGAAATCTGGACCTTGAACACGGCAAAAAAAAAACACACACACACACAAACAAACTGAGGCCCTTGAAGTGTGGATATATAGAAGAATGGGGCCCATCCCGTGGACAGAAAAGAAAACAAAGAAGTGCTAAATCAACTAAAAGTGAAAAGAGAAATATTGAAAATCATAAAAAAAAACAAGACAACTAAGATACTCTTGGCACGCCAAGAAGCATAATACTATATCAAAGACCCTTCTTGAGGAAGGGAAGAGAAGAAGACGGACGGCAACGACATAGATGGATGGACAACATCAAGAGATGGACAGGAACCAGCTTGGCCGAGAGGACTATACGGCAAGAAATAAAGCAGAGTGGAGATTCAATGCAGCCTAACCATCCTTAGGGAGACGGCATGAGATGATGATGAAACGCAATGCTGTATGTAGACAAAACGGTTGCTCGTTAGTTGTACTTGAAATATTGCAACTTAGTGTTATGTGCTGGAATATCTCAGCACCGCTGACACTTGTCAGAAAATCTAGCAGTACTTTCCACTTTATGACATAACTAACAACTTGGCAATAACAGAGGGACTCGCATACACTTTTTGTGTATGGCAGTTTAGACAAGACAACTTAGATGGTCTCAAAGAGCAAATCTGTAATTGTAGTTGTAAGACCATTCCTCCACCCCCTTCCCCTAAAAAAGGCATGTAATTTATATATAAATATGTACTAGGCCAGCGCAAAAAAAAAAAAACACTACCTCTGCTGGAACTGAAGTTTCCTTTCGGCAAGAAAACAGCTTTATTTTACTGTCTTGTCTTCAGTCTGTCTGCAACTGTGAGCTGGTATTCTTTGCAGTCTATGCGGTGCAGATTCTGAGGTACATCATCTTGTCGGCTCGGAAAGCAGGTTATCATCATCATCATCATGTGCCGTGCCGACTGGCGTTGGCTATTATGCTTCTCCAGAGTACGCGATCCTTCATGCAGGCCATCAGCTCAGTTGGTGATCTCCTCTCACACCATCCCGTCAGACTGTCCAGTATCATTTCTCTTGGTCTTCCTCTTGATCTTCTTCCTTCTATTTTTCCTGTTGTTATAATATTTTCAATACCCCCTCTTCTCATTGCATGTCCTATGAAAGTACATTGTCTCTCTCTTATCTTTTTGACAATGTTTTTTTGTCTCTCCAGCTCTTCTCCTACATTCTTCATTAGTTATTTTTGCTGTCCAGGGGATTCGCAACATTCTTCTAATAAACCACATTTCTGCTGCTTCCAATGATTTTTGTGCAGACCTGCCTATTGTCCATGATTCACTTCCATATAACAAGATAGGTTCAATATAGCATTTTAGGACTCGTTTTCTAACATTCATTGATAAGGATGTGTTGGTTAATATGTTTCTCATTCTCTGAAATGCAGTCTTTGCTTGGCCTATAAGCAGGTTATGGCAGCTTTTGTTTTTTTTTCACTCCTTGAGTGAAGCTAAAAAAGCAGGAGTTGGGGGGGGGAGGTTGGGTTTCAATACTTCTTTAACAGACTCCACCACCATGGGAACTATGTCGATCCCTTCCCTGTTAGACAGGACAGACTTGTTACTGGGGGGGGGGGTTACTAACGGAGAGGTAGGACAGGGTCTTGGTCAGCTATGATTAGGCAGTCGTGATGCTAGCTATGAGTCGCTGACTGCCAAATCAGACAACGTCTCCGCTCCCTTTAAGAGACTCCACACAGTTCCAACGTTTCCACATTCTCTTCTTATTTAGACAGCGAACATGAGAAGTGGTAGACTGATGGTACAGTTCTCAGTTCCAGCGAACCAGAACTGGTCAAGACCCTGCCTCACTCTTCCTGTGGTGCTCCCAGTAACAGGCTGTTCCTGGGCAGCGGGGCAGGGATCTCTGTAGTCCCCAAGGTGGTGGAGTCTGCAAAAGCAGCACTGCATCTTTTCTTGCACCTTTTTTAGCTTCACTTTGGGTCTGCAAAATTAGCCGCCGTATTCCACACCCTATACGACACGATGCATGTGTTTCAACATCTTCACCGCATCGGCTGCAAAAAGTATCTTGCTCGTGATTACAGGAAGATAGGTCAAGAACAATAACAGAACACAATTTAAAAAAAAAGGAAATGAAGAGAGAGAGACTGGGAGATTTATATTATCATGAGATTCTAGATAGACTGGCTATGCTAAACCTAACATGAGAGTCTAGATAGACTGGCCAGATAGAACTTAACACGACAGTCTTGGTAGACTGGCTAGATAGTCATGAGAGTCTAGATGGACTGACTGGCTAGATAGAACTTAACATGAGAGTCTAGACAGACTGACTGACTAGATAGAATTTAACATGCGAGTCTAGATAGACCGACTGGCTAGATAGAACTTAACATGAGAGTCTAGATAGACTGACTGGCTAGATAGAACTCAACATGAGAGTCTAGACAAACTGATCAGATCGAACTTAACCTGAGAGCTGCTACTTAGATTTACAGACGGACAGAGTATGATGTTTTACGAACTCTTGATAATGTTTCCAGACAAGACAACAAGACACATCTCTGCTCCTTGTGGATCTCGCTGCTCCAATTATGATGCAGACATGCAGGCAATATTAGCAGCCCTGGCAGTCACCACCACCAAATACAAAAACAATGCCTCCCAAACCCAAAAAACCTTGTTATTTTCTCAGACTCCCAGTCTGCTCTCCAGGCCCTTGAAAACTGGATACCATCAGCTGATCACATTACAACTGACATACTCAGTGCAATAAACCAACTTGCCGCCTATGATATCAAGACCACCCTACAGTGGATACCAGGGCACATAGATATCAGAGGAAATGAACATGCTGACAGAATGGCAAAGAGTGGAGCCACCGTGTCACAGCCCCACATCTCCACCAACACGAGAACAGCTAAACACATTATACACAATAACTGCAAGCAGCAGTGGATGGACAACTGGGCCAGTAATGCAACTGGAAGATCCCTGCCAAAGCCTAACCCCGGAGACCACATCAACAGCTTATGTCATAGAGACCAGTGCACAATTTTCAGGTTGGGAACAGGACACATCATCCTCAGTAAGCACTTACACAGAGTGACCGCTGACCACACACCATACTGCATGCACTGCAACAGCCAAGAAGAAGAAACTGTTAAACACCATCTGCTGGACTGCAGTGCATTGAAGGACCTTCGGAAGAACCTGATACCACAAAACTCCTCAATCACCGATATTCTGTATGGAGATGTAGAACAGCTGAAGATGACCTGTAGATTTTATTATCTGGCACAAGGGAGACAAGAGTGAAAACTCGTAAACCAGGGGATCGGAAAAGTCAAAGTCAAGTCAACCGTGTAGGCCTTCCAGCAAGTTCTCATTTCTCATTCCTGAAAAGGTAAGTACAGGAAAACTTCATGTAGGCGATAAACACCAAACGAATCAGAAAGCAGAGATGAATATGGGATGTGGGAGACTACTCTGACGTGGGTGAACATCTTGAAGCCTGGGATAGATTTAATGCTGACGGCGCCCTGGGCATGACCTGACATTCCGCCAGTCTCCTCCGCCACTTGTCGTCCTCATACCCCCAGTACATCTCCAGTTACAAACCTCAGACAAGCCTTCTTGCCTTGTGAATAATAGGATCATCTTAATTCACGACCTCAAAATCGGGACGAAATAGACGTTCCGGACCCAAATATCAGGACGAAAACTCGATTTTCCAGACCCCCAAATATCCGGACAGTCCGGAATATGCCAATATATATGTTTCTGGGGGTGGGGGTATGCCTCTAGTCCGTGTCTATAAAGGGAAAGAACTCTGTCTGTGACAGCATTAGGTCTAGGAAGGCAGAAAGTCTGTGCTGTTTGTCTTGAACAGACATTTCTACTCACCGCGTGTCTGTGTGTTGCTCTTTGTAAGTGGGTAACTTTCAAGCAACGTAAGTCACACACTGAACTTTTCCATTGGTGCCACGTGTCCCACATGGGCACCAGCTGTTGATTCTAATGTTGCGATTTTTGCTCAGATGGCATATACAACTATTTACCCAGTGTTCTAGACTCAAATTCTATGTCCGACGATCGTATAAGAACATTTCAAAATATCTTTTTTGAATTAGATATCGTTTTACTTCGCTGACTCATCGATTTCCCCTTCCTTTTCTCGCTCGTTGATTTCCTTTTGATTTTTTTTTCACTCCTTGATTTCCTCTTGCCTTTCTGACTCATCAAATTCATCTTGCCTTTCTGACACATCAAATTCATCTTGCCTTTCTGACTCATCAAATTCATCTTGCTTGTCTGACACATCAAATTCATCTTGCCTTTCTGACTCATCAAATTCATCTTGCCTTTCTGACTCATCAAATTCATCTTGCCTTTCTGACTCATCAAATTCTTCTTGCTTTTCTGACTCATCAAATTCATCTTGCCTTTCTGACTCATCAAATTCTTCTTGCTTTTCTGACTCACCAAATTCATCTTGCTTGTTTGACACATCAAATTCCTCTTGCTTGTCTGACACATCAAATTCCTCTTGCTTCTCTGATTCCTTGATTTCTTATTTTTCTCCTCATCAAATTCCTCTTGCTTCTCTGATTCCTTGATGTCTTCTCGCTTTTCTGACTCATCAAATTACTCTTGCTTCTCTGGCACATCACATTCTTCTAACCTTTCTGACTCCTTGACTCATTCTTACTTTTTCTGATTCATCAGGTTTCCTTTGCTTTTCCAAATCCTTTATTCCTTCCTATTCTGTGACTCAGTAGACTCCTCTTGATGTTCTGACTCATCGACCGCTTGGGACACGGAGTAGTGTTTTTGTGCGTGATTAGTCTTACGTATGGAATTTTAGTGACTGGAGTATCAAAGGTGTCATTTTAGTGATTATTGCACACGTCGTTTTTGGCGATTTGAGCATCACATACGTCATTGTAGTGATTGGAGTATTACAGATTTGATTTATATCAAGAGATTTTGTAAATATGATAACACTAGACTAAATATCTTTTCAAGGACATCATTAGAACTGTGGCCACTGAGCAGGTGCCGTGGATCGACACACACCCAGGAGTATATTAAGGAGAAGACAGGACACCTATAAACGTATATTAAGGAGAAGACAGGACACCTATAAACGTATATTAAGGAGAAGACAGGACACCTATAAACGTATATTAAGGAGAAGGCAGGACACCTATAAACGTATATTAAGGAGAAGGCAGAACACCTATAAACGTATATTAAGGAGAAGACAGAACACACATAAACGTATATTAAGGAGAAAACAGAACACATATAAACGTATATTAAGGAGAAGACAGAACACACATAAACGTATATTAAGGAGAAAACAGAACACATATAAACGGCTCCAGGCTACACAACCTGATGACTCAGTCTAACTCAGTGATTCTCAGACTTTTTTTTTCAAGTGTTGGCATTACCTGGCACCGCAGATTTCTGTGGCACTCGTTCTTTGTAGTCCATTTGTGGCTCTCTGGTTTTGTAAACGCAAAAGGTCAAAGTAGAAATATTATGCCATGCAGGAATATAGGGAGGGGAGGGGGGGGCAGGATGTTAGAGCCAATATTTTCCTTAACCAAACTAGAGAGTGATGTGGGGTCAGCATCATTGGGCCGCTTTTCCTTTCCCAGGTCCAGAAGAAGCCGGTCACCCATTGCTGAAGCTTGGTGACTGGACTGCCTCCGGCCATGAGAGACCAGTGCACTGACCACTTCGCAAGTTGGAGCCCCTTTGGTTTAGCATTTGTAGCAGTATACATCAGATTACGCTGGTTGGGCCATGTGGACAGAATGGAAGAGAACAGACAAACGAAAATGATGTGTGTACAAGAAGTTGAAGGAAACAAGACCAAGGGGGTAGACCAAGGCAGAGATGGAGAGACAACATAGAAGAAGTTGTAAAGGAAATTAGTGTCACCAACTGGAGAGAGAAGATTAGGAACAGAGAGGAATGGAGGCGAACTTTATCTGCAGCAATGAGCCTTAATGGCTTGGAAAGCTGAAGAAGAAGAAGAAGAAGAAGACATCAATGTTACATAAATATTAGGTTAACGAAAGTGTTTACGTAAACAATGTGCAGTCAGTAAATACGGGGACTGAATTTCCTGCGCTCGAACGGAGAGTAATTATAACACCTACCCGCTAGGGTCTTGACCCCCACCCCCTCAATGTATGCCTGACCAGTGTGCTGAAAATGGGTAATTTGTGGGCGACGGAATTGACGTAACACAATTTTTTAAAACACGTGTTAAGTGCTTTCTGGGTATAGCAGAAAATGACTTCCCGTGTGGCTTTCCAAAGCGGGAGCAACTGTTAAGACTCAGAAGGGGAATATTTTCAGGGTGATGGTGGCCACCAACGTCTACTGTACGCCTTTTTTTTCTTTGGTTTCAATTTTAACGTCTTTAGTCCCGGTATTTATTGACTGCACTTTGTATACATAAGAGGCGAAAAGTTAAATTTTACACCTCAACCCCCAAACGTTGATAATCAGTTGGTTAAGTTTATAACTTTCGTTACAGATGTTCTAGCCAAACCTGCTTGTTGTACTTCTGAAAGTGTGAATTTTCTTCCAAAGTAATCAACATTTCCACTATGATAAGTTTTAAAATTCTGGCTATTTCGGAACATGGGGCGATTAAATATGAGAATACGGGACAATATGGGAGACGTGTTTTAAAATAGGAGGACGTTTAGGCGTGCCGACCGAAGTAAAACAGTTCCCGGGACAAATCCTTAAAATACGGGACTTTCCCCGTACAATACCGGATGGCTGATCACTTTCACGTAGTGTCCACTTACGTATCAGAAATGACCTACTTTCTGGCTACATCAAACTGCCAGGAAAAATAAGACATACAGAATCTTGACAGGACATAAGTTGCAGGAAGACGAGATGTGGCAGAGGAGGAGAAAGACGGAGGAGTTCACTGAGTGATTCTACCCACCAGATATCCTATATCTCAAAAGTTAGTTGAGTGATTCTACCCACCAGATATCCTATATCTCAAAAGTTAGTTGAGTGATTCTACCCACCGGATATCCTATATCTCAAAAGTTAGTTGAGTGATTCTACCCACCAGATATCCTATATCTCAAAAGTTGTTTGGGTAGTTCTAGCAGACATCCTGTATCTCAAAAGCTGGTTATATAATTCTATCAGATACGCCCTGGTATCTTACTTATATCCCGAAAGTCCATTGGACCATTCTAACAGAAACCTTACATTTCAAAAGTTAGATTCCTGACTGCGATAAATCTGAACAGAAATCAAGTACTTCAACAAAAGAACAATAAGAGCAAAATATGACTTTTTCCTTTGTCAAGTTTCTAAACACTGACCGCATAAACTCTTTCTCCTCCTCCTCCTCCTCCTCTTTTTCCTCTCCTTTTCATCATCTACGTCAATGATCTTCCACTTCATCTTTAAAAAATCATTTTGTGACCTTTTTTGCTGATGACTGCACAGTTTACACTAGTGACAATGACTGTGTTAACCTTGAGTCAACTCTTCAAATTGAAATAAACAGTCTAATTAACTGGAGCATCAACAACAGAATGCTCATAAACAGCAGCAAAACAAAATTCATGCTCATTACAACAAGACAGAAATTAACAAATTCACTAACAACAATACTTCAGCTCCATGCTTGAACTTCACAGATAAAGAATGTTAGTGAACATAAAACTCTAGGTCTCATGATTGACCACCACCTCATGTGGAATCATCATGAAGACAATCTAACCAAACTCATTGCACAAAAGGTTTACCAATTTACTAAAATTAAACATTTTCTTGACGTAGATACCAGAAAAATATACTACATATCACAGACTACTGCTCCACAGTCTGGGATGGTTGTTTCATGTCAAATATGAAAAGACTTTACTCCAAAAACTAGCAGTAAAGTTTACAGACGACAAACATGCAGCACATGTTACAAATAATGACAAACATCTTGATACTCTACCTCTCAAGAAGAGATTTGAAATCAACAAAGCCAAGTTAATTTATAAAAATCTATCGCACAATGCCCCATACTATCTGCGGTCGTTGTTCAAATTCAACCCAAAACACAGTCAACGCTTAAGCAGTTTTATTCTCCCAAAACCAAAGTTTGACATGTTTATAAGAAGCTTCTCTTACTCAGCTGCCCACCTTTGGAATGCCCTACCAACTCATGTAAAACTTATAAGTAATATTCGTTCTTACAATTTCAAACTTTGTCAACATCTGTTTGATATGGACTGTATGCCTCTATAAGCATAGTCTAAAGTAATTTAAAATATGGCTCGATTGTTGTATTTAAAAAAAAAATACTGCTTTTCTACAAATTTGTTAGTTTAGAATGAATGTAAGAATCCAAGTTTATTTCATGCTGTTGCATAAATCAAAGTGTGTAGTGTATGGACAAGAGATAAGTTTATTATTTATTTATGTAATCATTTAATTGTGTCTTCATGATTATTATGCTCATTAACAAATGCTGAATGACTGTGACTGAGTGAAAGCTGCAGGGAGAAAAGAAAATAAAGCGACAAAACCATTCAATATTTCGACATAAGCTGTCTTAAACAACATCAAAATCGAGATAATATGGCAGAAAGGAAAAAATTCACATTTTCGTCGATGATATCATCCAGAGTAGGAACATAGACAGACAGACGGACAGATAGATTCCCCAACTTATCTAAACCAGAGAGAGAGAGAGAAAGAGAGAGAACAGAGGAAGACAAAGGGATAAGACTGAGAATAGGAAAGGGGAAACAGAGAAAGAGGACAATGAGAAAGAAAAGGAAGAGAAAGAGAAAGATCTTGGCAGGTAGACAGAACAAGAAGAAGAAGACACATATTTTGGCAATGAGTGTGGTTTAACATTCTAACCATTTTCGAACTCTTATCTTTATTATATATAAATATAAAATTATCTTCAGATAAGAAAACGGTCCTCACTTACAAACACGAAAATTGGAAGAATCCATTCTCCCGCCCGACGGAGCAAGCCAGGGAAAAGATAACTTGATTTCATTTTGAATCAAGTTTTTGTATACCCGACCAGCTGATAAGAGTAATCAAATCCTGCGCGCCTGTCCAAACAGCGCCGGGGTATACCAGGTGTGAAAGATAGATTGATAACCAGAGTAATATGGACGTCATTAGACAGGCAGCTAACCGCCTTCGGCTGCCAGGTTCTCTGTATACAGGCATTCACGCTGAGAATCTGGATATGCCCGGGAGAGGGGGTTAAGTAGGTATGTACGGGACGAAACAGAAAGAAATAACGATAGCGGGAAGAAAAAGAGATAATGACATAATGAAAGAAATCAAGAGATCGTTGATACCTCTATCGATAAGTTTTGGAAACCGAAGATTTTTTTTTTCTTTCACCGTCATTATCATCATTATTATCTTTTTCATTTTCTTCATGGTTTGCGATTATAGCAAGAAATCATATTCTAAAAACTTCTTCTTTTTCAATATTTCTTCTTGTTTGTATTTACGTTTCTAAAACAGCGCATTTTGCCGGAAAAATTTGTTTAAAATGCTTTTGAAAGACATAGCTGGACAGACGGACAGAAAGAAGGATCAGATTGATTGATTTGATTGACTGATCTTTATTTCAAGACAGACAGACAGGCAGGTAAGTGGGTAGGCAGATAAACAAGATAGATAGATAGATAGATAGATAGATAGATAGATAGATAGATAGATAGATAGATAGATAGATAGATAGATAGATAGATAGATAGATAGATAGATAGATAGATAGATAGATAGATAGATTAGAACAAAACACGCTTAAATTAACCACATAAGGCAAGGTTGCCTGAATTAATCAACTTTTATTTAACCACCATGCCACGGCAGACACATATATCTACTAAAGGAAGAAAAAGACATATCATTTATGTTCAGTTTTAACATATACTTGTGTGTTTTAACGTTCACTTCTCTTAACTGAACGTGTTTTTACAGCTTTAAATGAACTATTTCAAGAACTGGTCGTTGTGTTTTCTAAGGCAAATGGTATTTTAACTTGGATCTTCGAACCCGTTTAGTCCCAGTGTGAGACTGGGGAAGCATATGTCTAACCTTGACGGGTAATGGCCGCACTCATTTCCAAAACGTCTGGATTTTTAACAAATTCCT